>JAGVVM010001135.1:0-29383 GCA_019149425.1 Psidium friedrichsthalianum | reverse complement strand
GGTTCCATCGATCGAGTATGAATGTCGAAAGTATTACTCTAATCCATTCGTGCTGTCGATATGAATCTGGATTCCTATTTATACCCTCTTATTCAGTAGTTACAAATCAATTAGAAGTACTCTTTTATGTTTCCGTTTTCTTCTGTTCTTCGCTAATCTCAATTATGAGAAACTCATCTTTTGGAAAAGGAACACTCAAATTTCGTGCCTTTTTTTTTATGGTTTTTAGTGGGTCGATCAGACTGTGGAACTAATAGAGTGTACTAGTGGCAATTAACCTTTGCTTTAAACAATATGCGATTTAGAAAAAACTGCTTAAAAAGTCGTAAACTTATTATTTAATTTGGATTCCAACGGCGGTGGACGCTATAATAACTGTAGCAAACAAAAGTCTCCTATTGTCCAAAGAAGCTAAACACCATATCGCAAATCCAAGGAGGATTACCAGAAAATTTCGAGGCATATTGCAATTGGGTTGATTAAAGTCGGCTTTAAAGCTTTTTCTTTTTTGCTGATTTAATGCTAAACTTTTTGTACTTGTGTCAATTCAGTCCATAAGACCAATTTTGATAAAAAAAAAATCGCTAGCATAGACTCCAGTCGTCCTATGTGACACGATCGGCATTAACGTGTGTATATTTAATAATATTTTTAAAAAATTTCTTTTTATTTAATCTTTTCTTTTCTTTATGAAATTTTCCCAACAACCTCGAAAATAAAAAAAAAGCATTTAATAGTTAAATATCTCAACAAAATCAGCTTTTTACTTTTAAGTGAGGATTAATTGGTATTATTGATGTTCCATGATGATTAGTGCCGCGCTCCTTTGCATGGCGAAGTTTTCCTCCGACTCCGAGAACTCAACGCAGACGGAGTGGGGCCCGTGTGCACACGTGTCGACTATGAATGGACACAAGCACCCTCGACTTTCTCGTTGAACCCCTCCTCCGCGAGAAAATATTAACCTCGCACTTTCGGTGGTACACTGCCATTTCCTCCCCATTTGGCCTCAAGAACAGAGGCTCCGCGCTCATTGTAGTTGAAGTTGGAAACCCCAACACCATCTTCTTCTCTTCTTCTTCTTCTGTAAGGAGCCAAGGACACTGCCGTCTATGGGTTGTAATCGTCGGCGCCGCCGGAGAGAAGACGGAGCTGTCGAGCGGGAGGTGGCGACCAGTCTCGTCGTCGTCTTGGGCGTCGTAGCTTCTTCAAGATCATACTCTCCAACGCGCTGAATCTGGAAGCTTGTGAGTTGATCAAATATTCGCAGTCTGTTTCATAAGACTGAGCATAAAGTCTTTAAGAGTTTCATACTCTCTGCTCTGTGCAACCCATCAACCTGGAGAACTGTTTTTATGTGTGGGGTATTTGGATGAACTTTTCACTTCCACCTAAAAAGCCCGGAAAACAAGAAAATAATTACAGGGTATTGTCTAATATGGCGTGTAGATGGAACAAAATTTCTCCTTTTTCATATACTTCAATGGTATGAATCTTTTCATGGGATGCGTGACGGCTTGTCCTGAACCATGGTGGTGGTCGGCTCATGTCTTCTTTGCTGCTGCTGTTTCTTCTGCTAAAGTTTGCTAATTTATGTATATATTTAATGATTTGGATCTAAATGTCTTTCAGAATATAGTGTACCGTGCATGGTTCAGGCTTTAACAACATCCTTTGAGCACTGCTATTCTGGAAAGAAGAGTAATTTCACGGACTCACAGATTTAACTGGAAAAAATTTGATATGACATATGGTGGCCTTGCTTTCTTTGGGCAGTAAAAATCGGTGTGCACGGTCTCATTCGTCGGACAAAAGAAAAATCGATGTCAACTGTTGAATGTCAAAATGTCTCGACCATGGGATCAAGATAAATTCATGTCACCAGTTGGATTTGGCACGACATTTCACTGATCATAGAGGAGATAAAATTTTGGATGCTCGAGCTTTACTCTTGTCAAATGAAGTAACTATCCCTCAAATCAATCCACAATTATTATGAAGCGCATTTGTGGAAACTGATCTTTCGTCCACGTTGCAGAATTTAAAATTTCTTGGTTTTCTTCCTTTTTTCTGCACTTCAGTTTGACTATGATGAGTTGCTATCATGGACCAGTAACTTTCAAATTTTCCAAAATAGGGAATTCCAAAGAGTTTCTTGAGAAGATGTGGAAAGGATCTCTCAAACTCAGTGCTTCTCAAGGTTCCGGGCGGTTCAACCTGGACTATAGAGCTAGAAAAGTGTAACAATGACATGGTTTTCTTGTGGAAAGGGTGGCGGGAATTCATGCAGCATTACTCCATTGGTCATGGTCACCTCCTAGTTTCAAATATAGAGGGAACTCCACTTTTCGCATAATAATATTCAATAAGAGTGCTTCAGAGATAGATTATTCCTCAAGCAGTGGCAAAACATCATACCCTGGGAGCAAACTTCCCTCATCAGAAACAGAAGATGCCATACCCCATCAAAGAGTGAGGAGTGAACCCCATTTACCTTATTCTCAGCTAAGTCTGAGCAACTCAACGCCAGGGTCCGAAGGTGCGACTCTTCATTTTGGAAGTCACGTTTCTCTTACATCACTCTCTTTCGTTAGTTCTTCTCCAAAAGACTTTTATAATCCAATGCCGCCAAAATGATATGGTATCATTAGATGAAAAAGGAAAAAAGTCCTCTGCTATGGAATGGAATAGCTTTGCTATGTCTATCTGCAGTAATGTTAAGTAGGTCGATTGAATTGATCCCTATCCCTACCTGTTTGGAACTAAATCGAACCTGGTCTCCTTGTTATGTAGTTCCCATTGATACTGACCCTGAAGAACCAAATCTGTCTCAAGCTCAAGCTGGCCTGACAGATATGATTAAACAGCCTACATGCAGAATGAACCGTTCTGAGCTGGTTTTCATGGTCCTACATTTCCAAGGCCTCTCACTACTCATGAATTAGTCCGCAAAATTGATTCCGAGCATCCCTTTTCAAAAAGGTGATCCGGCGATCTAATACGTATCAACTGGTAAGACTTGAGCTCATCACCTGAATAGTTCAGTTATGATTGCTAGTACGGCAATGCCATGATCACATTAGCTGTTGATGTCCACTTGTTTGAGATTTTTTTTTCTCCCATCCATATGGTGTCTATGATATAATCCAATGGGTTACTACAACAATACTCATTCCTGGGATTTCTCATTCCACTTAAACAACTTCATGTCTTGGTTGTTCAAAAATCTACATGTGCAGCATATTCCAGGTGGATTCATCACGCAGCATATTCAGGAAAAGCAAAGAGCAACGCTTAGGTATGCCAACAGATCATGGTCAGTGAGGCTCATCAGGGACAGAAGATGTGTCGGAGAGGCTCCGTATCTGTCCTTTTCTGCTGGTTGGCATGCATTTGCAAGAGAAAGTCATCTGCGCGTAGGAAATGTCTGCGTGTTCAAGCTAATTGATAGGAATGATATTGTTTTCGAAGTCTCCATTTTGAGTGGTGAGGACTTGATTTACATCGTTGAAAATGAGTACTTGAAGTGCACCTTTAGGCTGGTCACAGCACGGCTTGCATTCTGGGTTCACAATTATGTCTCCCTGTTCGGGTGTCCTGCATCACTGACATGGGCACTTTTTGTTCTATGTTATTTCAAAATATACCCATAACGTTTTCATAAGACTTGTGTGTGTCGATTGGTATCATAATGATTTACGTGTGGGATTCTAGTTGATTTGTCTCTTCCAATGTGAAGACCATTTATGTCAAATTGTCTGAATTTTTTCATTTCATGGTAATCATAATTCCAATTTATGCTTAGATCGTATTGTAGTAGGTCAATTGAAGAAACGCTCACGCTAAGTCCAGTTTTATTTTTTTAGTTCAGCACAGAATTCACCCAGGTTTCATGTGAATAGCTTAACAGCTTCACCAGCCACGATCTGTCTGGAAACCTAAGAGTCGCCATTTCCATGTTTTCTTGAATATGTTTCTTGGCAATTTGACTAGGAACATACTGCACATTCGTACATGTGTCAACCAATCACGTATGTTAAGAGGACACCACAGAAGCATACACTCACGTGGAAAAAAAAAAAAAAGCGCACATGATGTGGATTTTGCCAATGATTGCTAGTTCAGGAGTCTTAATCAACAGCCTTGAGGGGCGGGCTGGCCTGCATTTGCAATAGAAACTCATCTGCGTGTGGGAAATATCTGTGTGTTTGAACTCATTGATAGGGATGATGTTGTGTTCCAAGTCTCCGTTTTCTATAGTGCTGGTAAGGATCCGATTCATATTGATTGAGATGAACATCGGAAGTGTTACTCTAGCCATTCACTGCATCGATATGGATTCAGCATTCCCAATTAGCATTTTTTATTCAGTAGTTGCAAAACAATGAAAAGTAGACTTTTTTTTTATGTTTCTGTTTGCTTGTTTCCTGCGCTAGTCTCAATTCGATTTTAAAGTTCTCATTGTTTTACTACAGGGGAGCTGGATTTTCACGGTCCTACACTGTCAAAGCCTCTCAAGTCTTCCGGTTTAGCTAGCAATATTGATTCGGAGTATCCCTTTTTCATACTGGTGATCCCGCAATGTTATATTAAGTGCCTGGTAAGATTTGAAGCTTAAATCATCACTCACATATGCTCATGTTCGTTTTAACAGTTTTCCGGTATTGGCTATCCAAAAAATGTACATGTGCAGGGTGTTCCGGTTGGATTTGCCAAGCAACATCTTCAGGAACACAAACAAATGGCAACTCTTCAGTATTTGAACAAATCGTGGCCAGTGAAGATCATTGGGAGCCATCAACAGGCCACCGGTATTCGGACTCTGTCCGCCGGCTGGTGTGCATTCGCAAGAGAAACAAAATCTGCGTGCAGGTTGTCTGCTTGTTTGAGCTCATCGATAGGGATGATACTGTGTTCAAAGTCTCCATTTTGAGCGGCGCTGGTAATGACCCGGTTCACATTAATCGAGATGAACAGCAGAAGTATCACCTTAGGCCATTGCAGCATCGGAATGATATAAGCATCGCCGCAGCGAATCAATGAAAAGCACTCTTCTCTCACCATTAGATCTACAAAAGAGTAAAGATATCATGCTCTGATGCAAGAATTGGAGTATTTCGCTTTCATATGCTTTGTCCTTCAATAGTATGGCGTATCTTTTTTTTTTATATATATCCTCTTTCATATGTTTTGTCTTTCATTATTAAATATCACAACGCCCAGATAATAGTTGAGGGTCCAATCTTTAGTTCCAAAGATCAAATTCGGAATTATCATACATATATATACGCGCAAAGACAGACGATCCTAACACCTCAAATCAAACTGGGTTGGAATCTCATAATTGCAGCTTAGGCAGTTAAATATTCAACTGTGAATGCATATCAGGAAAGGAAAAATGACACGATGATCATTAATATTATCCGTCCATTAATGTATGTTTAGAGGCAACAGTGAAAATTTTCATAAAGTCTAGGTACTAAAATTAAACATGCACCAAAATTTTAGGGATCATATTGAACAAATTTAAATTTCGGAGATCATATTATATATAAGTCCAAAATTCAAGGGCTGTTTGTGTCATTATCCCCGTTGGGAAATCACCTAAATTGGACTATGACTTAAATAACAGATAACCTGTAGTGAGGCGCGGCCGTGCGTGGACCGGCAGAACTGCCGTTGGACCATGAGCGGCGGCGTATTGAGGACTGCAGGAACCTTGCCAGAAAACTAGAGATAGCAGGGACTTTGTCGGCGGTGGTCTGGACATTGCCGGAGCTGCTGCGACGACACCAGAAAAAACCTGCAGAAACGCGGGGAACACTACAAATTCTATTGAGGGGGAGAATAACAATTGTTGGAGCTTCGTGAGGGCTTTTGGACACAGCATTACCAGGCGCGGGAGGTGAACAGAGACCGGAGAGGATGCCACTCCATTCATCAAGCTCATCAATATAATCTTTTTTTTTTTTTTTGAGATAGTCTTGATCGATCTTCTTTTATTGCTGAAAAAGACAAGATGATAGAGATGCCACGATGAAAGTATGCCGTGTGCTTGGCCAAATCTGTCTGAATAAGTATTTGTGAGCGTGCATATATGTGCCTTTAAATGTACGAAAAAAAAATTAGCAATAACTAACATATCAATTATCATTTTTGTTGTATCACTTAATTTATAGTGAAATTATTTACTACTCTGCTAATATACTTAGATCATGGCGGTAAAAAAAAAAAAAAAAAAGGAGAGGGAGAGGGCAGAAGTCCTCCCATGCAACAGCGGCAAGGACAAGGTGAAAAAGAGGGGAAATGATGGGGTGAAAGCAGTTGGCCTGGGAAAAACGCACGGCAGAAAGGAGAAAAGAAGAGAGAGAGAGAGAGTATTGGGGGGAGAAAACATTATCCGGCCGAAAAAGAAAAAAGGACAAGAGAGAAAAATAAAATGAAATAAGGAAGAAAGGTTAAATTAAATTTGAATTTCTTTATCTTATATGGATAAATTCTGAGGGCAAAAAAGTAATTAAGTAATTTAATTACTTTTTTGCCCTCAGAATTTATCCATATAAGATAAAGAAATTCAAATTTAATTAACCTTTCTTCCCTTATTTCATTTTATTTTTCTCTCTTGTCCTTTTTTCTTTTTCGGCCGGATAATGTTTTCTCCCCCAATACTCTCTCTCTCTCTCTTCTTTTTCTCCTTTCTGCCGTGCGTTTTTCCCAGGCCAACTGCTTTCACCCCCATCATTTTCCCCTCTTTTTCACCTTGTCCTTGCCGCTGTTGCATGGGAGGACTTCTGCCCTCTCCCTCCTTTTTTTTTTTTTTTTTACCGCCATGATCTAAGTATATTAGCAGAGTAGTAAATAATTTCACTATAAATTAAGTGATACAACAAAAAATGATAAATGATATGTTAGTTATTGCTAATTTTTTTTTTCGTACATTTAAAGGCACATATATGCACGCCTCACAAATACTTATTCAGACAGATTTGGCCAAGCACACGGCCATACTTTCATCGTGGCATCTCTATCATCTTGTCTTTTTCAGCAATAAAAGAAGATCGATCAAGACTATCTCAAAAAAAAAAAAAAAAAGATTATATTGATGAGCTTGATGAATGGAGGTGGCATCCTCTCCGGTCTCTGTTCACCTCCCGCGCCTGGTAATGCTGTGTCCAAAAGCCCTCACGAAGCTCCAACAATTGTTATTCTCCCCCTCAATAGAATTTGTAGTGTTCCCCGCGTTTCTGCAGGTTTTTTCTGGTGCGTCGCAGCAGCTCCGGCAATGTCCAGACCACCGCCGACAAAGTCCCTGCTATCTCTAGTTTTCTGGCAAGGTTCCTGCAGTCCTCAATACGCCGCCGCTCATGGTCCAACGGCAGTTCTGCCGGTCCAAGCACGCCGCGCCTCACTACAGGTTATCTGTTATTTAAGTCATAGTCCAATGTAGGTGATTTCCCAACGGGGATAATGACACAAACAGCCCTTGAATTTGGGACTTATATATAATATGATCTCGAAATTTAAATTTGTTCAATATGATCCCTAAAATTTGGTGCATGTTTAATTTTAGTACCTAGACTTTATGAAAATTTTCACTGTTGCCTCTAAACATACATTAATGGACGGATAATATTAATGATCATCGTGTCATTTTTCCTTTCCTGATATGCATTCACAGTTGAATATTTAACTGCCTAAGCTGCAATTATGAGATTCCAACCCAGTTTGATTTGAGGTGTTAGGATCGTCTGTCTTTGCGCGTATATATATGTATGATAATTCCGAATTTGATCTTTGGAACTAAAGATTGGACCCTCAACTATTATCTGGGCGTTGTGATATTTAATAATGAAAGACAAAACATATGAAAGAGGATATATATAAAAAAAAAAGATACGCCATACTATTGAAGGACAAAGCATATGAAAGCGAAATACTCCAAATTCTTGCATCAGAGCATGATATCTTTACTCTTTTGTAGATCTAATGGTGAGAGAAGAGTGCTTTTCATTGATTCGCTGCGGCGATGCTTATATCATTCCGATGCTGCAATGGCCTAAGGTGATACTTCTGCTGTTCATCTCGATTAATGTGAACCGGGTCATTACCAGCGCCGCTCAAAATGGAGACTTTGAACACAGTATCATCCCTATCGATGAGCTCAAACAAGCAGACATTTCCTGCACGCAGTTTGTTTCTCTTGCGAATGCACTCCAGCCGGCGGACAGAGTCCGAATACCGGTGGCCTGTTGATGGCTCCCAATGATCTTCACTGGCCACGATTTGTTCAAATACTGAAGAGTTGCCATTTGTTTGTGTTCCTGAAGATGTTGCTTGGCAAATCCAACCGGAACACCCTGCACATGTACATTTTTTGGATAGCCAATACCGGAAAACTGTTAAAACGAACATGAGATATGTGAGTGATGATTTAAGCTTCAAATCTTACCAGGCACTTAATATAACATTGCGGGATCACCAGTATGAAAAAGGGATACTCCGAATCAATATTGCTAGCTAAACCGGAAGACTTGAGAGGCTTTGACAGTGTAGGACCGTGAAAATCCAGCTCCCCTGTAGTAAAACAATGAGAACTTTAAAATCGAATTGAGACTAGCGCAGGAAACAAGCAAACAGAAACATAAAAAAAAAGTCTACTTTTCATTGTTTTGCAACTACTGAATAAAAAATGCTAATTGGGAATGCTGAATCCATATCGATGCAGTGAATGGCTAGAGTAACACTTCCGATGTTCATCTCAATCAATATGAATCGGATCCTTACCAGCACTATAGAAAACGGAGACTTGGAACACAACATCATCCCTATCAATGAGTTCAAACACACAGATATTTCCCACACGCAGATGAGTTTCTATTGCAAATGCAGGCCAGCCCGCCCCTCAAGGCTGTTGATTAAGACTCCTGAACTAGCAATCATTGGCAAGAATCCACATCATGTGCGCTTTTTTTTTTTTTTCCACGTGAGTGTATGCTTCTGTGGTGTCCTCTTAACATACGTGATTGGTTGACACATGTACGAATGTGCAGTATGTTCCTAGTCAAATTGCCAAGAAACATATTCAAGAAAACATGGAAATGGCGACTCTTAGGTTTCCAGACAGATCGTGGCTGGTGAAGCTGTTAAGCTATTCACATGAAACCTGGGTGAATTCTGTGCTGAACTAAAAAAATAAAACTGGACTTAGCGTGAGCGTTTCTTCAATTGACCTACTACAATACGATCTAAGCATAAATTGGAATTATGATTACCATGAAATGAAAAAATTCAGACAATTTGACATAAATGGTCTTCACATTGGAAGAGACAAATCAACTAGAATCCCACACGTAAATCATTATGATACCAATCGACACACACAAGTCTTATGAAAACGTTATGGGTATATTTTGAAATAACATAGAACAAAAAGTGCCCATGTCAGTGATGCAGGACACCCGAACAAGGGAGACATAATTGTGAACCCAGAATGCAAGCCGTGCTGTGACCAGCCTAAAGGTGCACTTCAAGTACTCATTTTCAACGATGTAAATCAAGTCCTCACCACTCAAAATGGAGACTTCGAAAACAATATCATTCCTATCAATTAGCTTGAACACGCAGACATTTCCTACGCGCAGATGACTTTCTCTTGCAAATGCATGCCAACCAGCAGAAAAGGACAGATACGGAGCCTCTCCGACACATCTTCTGTCCCTGATGAGCCTCACTGACCATGATCTGTTGGCATACCTAAGCGTTGCTCTTTGCTTTTCCTGAATATGCTGCGTGATGAATCCACCTGGAATATGCTGCACATGTAGATTTTTGAACAACCAAGACATGAAGTTGTTTAAGTGGAATGAGAAATCCCAGGAATGAGTATTGTTGTAGTAACCCATTGGATTATATCATAGACACCATATGGATGGGAGAAAAAAAAATCTCAAACAAGTGGACATCAACAGCTAATGTGATCATGGCATTGCCGGTACTAGCAATCATAACTGAACTATTCAGGTGATGAGCTCAAGTCTTACCAGTTGATACGTATTAGATCGCCGGATCACCTTTTTGAAAAAGGGATGCTCGGAATCAATTTTGCGGACTAATTCATGAGTAGTGAGAGGCCTTGGAAATGTAGGACCATGAAAAACCAGCTCAGAACGGTTCATTCTGCATGTAGGCTGTTTAATCATATCTGTCAGGCCAGCTTGAGCTTGAGACAGATTTGGTTCTTCAGGGTCAGTATCAATGGGAACTACATAACAAGGAGACCAGGTTCGATTTAGTTCCAAAACAGGTAGGGATAGGGATCAATTCAATCGACCTACTTAACATTACTGCAGATAGACATAGCAAAGCTATTCCATTCCATAGCAGAGGACTTTTTTCCTTTTTCATCTAATGATACCATATCATTTTGGCGGCATTGGATTATAAAAGTCTTTTGGAGAAGAACTAACGAAAGAGAGTGATGTAAGAAGAAACGTGACTTCCAAAATGAAGAGTCGCACCTTCGGACCCTGGCGTTGAGTTGCTCAGACTTAGCTGAGAATAAGGTAAATGGGGTTCACTCCTCACTCTTTGATGGGGTATGGCATCTTCTGTTCTGATGAGGGAAGTTTGCTCCCAGGGTATGATGTTTTGCCACTGCTTGAGGAATAATCTATCTCTGAAGCACTCTTATTGAATATTATTATGCGAAAAGTGGAGTTCCCTCTATATTTGAAAACTAGGAGGTGACCATGACCAATGGAGTAATGCTGCATGAATTCCCGCCACCCTTTCCACAAGAAAACCATGTCATTGTTACACTTTTCTAGCTCTATAGTCCAGGTTGAACCGCCCGGAACCTTGAGAAGCACTGAGTTTGAGAGATCCTTTCCACATCTTCTCAAGAAACTCTTTGGAATTCCCTATTTTGGAAAAATTTGAAAGTTACTGGTCCATGATAGCAACTCATCATAGTCAAACTGAAGTGCAGAAAAAAGGAAGAAAACCAAGAAATTTTAAATTCTGCAACGTGGACGAAAGATCAGTTTCCACAAATGCGCTTCATAATAATTGTGGATTGATTTGAGGGATAGTTACTTCATTTGACAAGAGTAAAGCTCGAGCATCCAAAATTTTATCTCCTCTATGATCAGTGAAATTGTCGTGCCAAATCCAACTGGTGACATGAATTTATCTTGATCCCATGGTCGAGACATTTTGACAT
This sequence comes from Psidium friedrichsthalianum, assembly GCA_019149425.1. Taxonomy (NCBI): domain Eukaryota; kingdom Viridiplantae; phylum Streptophyta; class Magnoliopsida; order Myrtales; family Myrtaceae; genus Psidium; species Psidium friedrichsthalianum. The sequence continues at coordinate 18,162 of JAGVVM010001135.1, read as the reverse complement.
TCAACAGTTGACATCGATTTTTCTTTTGTCCGACGAATGAGACCGTGCACACCGATTTTTTACTGCCCAAAGAAGCAAGGCCACCATATGTCATATCAAATTTTTTCCAGTTAAATCTGTGAGTCCGTGAAATTACTCTTCTTTCCAGAATAGCAGTGCTCAAAGGATGTTGTTAAAGCCTGAACCATGCACGGTACACTATATTCTGAAAGACATTTAGATCCAAATCATTAAATATATACATAAATTAGAAAACTTTAGCAGAAGAAACAGCAGCAGCAAAGAAGACATGAGGCCGACCACCACCATGGTTCAGGACAAGCCGTCACGCATCCCATGAAAGATTCATACCATTGAAGTATATGAAAAAGGAGAAATTTTGTTCCATCTACACGCCATATTAGACAATACCCTGTAATTATTTTCTTGTTTTCCGGCTTTTTAGGTGGAAGTGAAAAGTTCATCCAAATACCCAACACATAAAAAACAGTTCTCCAGGTTGATGGGTTGCACAGCAGAGAGTATGAGAAACTCTTAAAAGACTTATGCTCAGTCTTATGAAACAGACTGCGAATATTTGATCAACTCACAAGCTTTCCAGATTCAAGCGCGTTGGAGAGTATGATCTTGAAGAAGCTACGACGCCCAAGACGACGACGAGGACTGGTCGCCACCTCCCGCTCGACAGCTCCGTCTTCTCTCCGGCGGCGCCGACGATTACAACCCATAGACGGCAGTGTCCTTGGCTCCTTACAGAAGAAGAAGAAGAAGAAGAAGATGGTGTTGGGGGTTTCCAACTTCAACTACAATGAGCGCGGAGCCTCTGTTCTTGAGGCCAAATGGGGAAGGAAATGGCAGTGTACCACCGAAAGTGCGAGGTTAATATTTTCTCGCGGAGGAGGGGTTCAACGGAGAAAGTCGAGGGTGCTTGTGTCCATTCATAAGTCGACACGTGTGCACACGGGCCCCACTCCGTCTGCGTTTAGTTCTCGGAGTCGGAGGAAAAGTATGGAACATCAATAATCCCCCACTTAAAAAAAACTAACTATTAAAAGCTTTTTTTTTATTTCGAGGTTGTTAAATTTCAAAGAGGAGCAAAAGAAATAAAAAGAAATTTTTTAAAAATATTATTAAATATACACACGTTAATGCCGATCGTGTCACATAGGACGACTGGAGTCTATGCTAGCGATTTTTTTTTTATCAAAATTGGTCTTATGGACTGTTGACATAACCTACAAAAAGTTTATAAAGCAAAAAAGAAAAAGCTTTAAACGACTTGACAATTGCAATATGCTGTATACACACGTTAATGCCGATCGTGTCACATGACGACTGGAGTTATGCTAGCTTTTTTTTTTATCAAAATTGGTTGGACTGAATTGACACAATACAAAAAGTTTAGCATTAAATAAAAGAAAAAGCTTTTAACTTTAATACCCAATTGCAATATGCCTCGAAAGGTTAATCCTCCTTGGATTTGCGATATGGTGTTTAGCTTCTTTGGACAATAGGACGACTTTTGTTGCTACAGTTATTATAGCGTCCACCGCCGTTGGATCCAAATTAAATAATAAGTACGACTTTTTAAGCATCCTAAAATCGCATATTGTTTAAAGCAAAGGTTAATTGCCACTAGTAATCTAAGTTCCACAATCTGATCGACCCACGAAATTTAAAAAAAAAGGCCGAAATTTTGATTTTCCGATATGAGTTTCATAATTGAGATTAGCGAAGGAAGAAAACGGAAACAGAAAAGAGTACTTCTAATTGATTTGTAACTACTGAATAAGAGGGGTATAAATAGGAATCCCAGATTCATATCGACAGCACGAATGGATTAGAGTAATACTTTCGACATTCATATCGATCGATGTGAACCGGCTCCTTATCGGCACTATCGAAAATAGAGACTTGGAACGCGAACACCGCTATCAACGAGCTCCAATGCATGGATGTGTCCAACACACAGATGAGTTTCTCTTGCAAATGCAGGCCAACCGGTAGAGAAGAACACCCGGGTTTCATATTCACCGGCCACGATCTGTCTTGAGAACCTAAGAGCCGTCTTTTCGTTGTTCCCGCGCATTCGCACATGTTTGAGCAAACCACCGTAGGTTCTTGCCCTTACTTGCTGGTTCAGGAGCTTTAATCAGCAGCCTTACGAGGATTGCGAAAGTCATCGATCCTGACCTGCAAGCTAAGGCATTCTTTGAGAAGTGACTGCCCATCAATGGCTGTTTTCAGTAGTTTACCATTCAAGTGGCCGTCTATCCTTCCACATGGATTCATCTTTCCTTGTTTCCGCGTTACTCCATCATTAGGATTCTCCAGGGACACTTTGAGAAAAATTGACATGTTGTGGACTTTCCAATACAAACCAAATTTAACTTGGGAAAACGCAAAATCGGGGCGTGATTTATAGCAATCGTAATTGAGCTCGTGATATGCCGATGGTGGGTTAGGCTTGGGATCTTATGACTTTCCGCTCATGATGTTGCTGTATCACCACTTTGAAGAAGAGATGCTCCGGCTAATTTAAAAGTAGTGAGTAGTGGTGATCGATTCCTGAATTGGCCAACTCCACCCTAGAACTGGGATGGATCAGTCCGGTTTAAGACTTTGGCAATTTCCTTTTCTTTACTCTTTAGAAGGAAAGGGGAAAAACTAAGTAATGAACATATCGGACCGATCCCTCTGAGGGGTTCAGTTCTGCACCTGGAAACAGGAGCCCCCAAAACCGGTCATTCGATTCAGTTCGTTCCAATTCCTGGATGAGTCTGTTCCGATTCCTGGATCAGTCCGGTTCTCGTGTGCCTCACAGGGCTTTGGAGGTGTAGGACTTATAATGATTCACTCGGCATTTAGATAAGTTCGTTCACGCACGGAACAGGAAATGGCAACTTTAATGGCCTTTTGTGTAAGCGTTTCTTCAATTGGCCTTGTATAATAAGATCTATGCATAGATTGGAAAGCATGTTTATCATGAAATGAAAGATTCAAACAACTTGATGGAAGATATTATAAGTGCTCTCCACATCGGACGAGACAAATCAACTAGAATTTCTGCCTTAAAACATTAGAATAGCCAATCGGCACACAAAGGAAGTGTACCGGTCAGTGATGCAGCACAACCATATAAGGGAGGCATAATTCTAAACCCAGAACTCAAGTCACGCTAGCAGCCTAAAGTTGCACCTCAAGTACTCACTTTAATCAATGTGAATCAAGTCCTTACTGGCACCACTCAAAATGGAGACTTCAAACACAATATCATCCCTATCAATTAGCTCAAACATGCAGACATTTCCCACGCGCAGATGAGTTTCTTTTGCAAATGCACGCCAACCTGCAGAAAAGGACAGATACACAGCTCCTTTGCCGCTTCTGCCGTTCCTGGCGAGCTTCACTGACCATGATCTGTTGGAATACCTAAGAGTCGCGCTTTGCTTTTCCTGAATATGTTGCTTGGTGAATCCACACGGAATATGCTGCAAATGTGCACGTTTGAACAACCAAGATATGAAATTGTTCAAGTGAAAAGAGAAATCCAAGGATAAATTGGAGGGCAAAAACAAGAAGGTAATGATTTGTAGTCGAAGATATCCAAGGATCATTTTATCCTTTTGAAAGTGCTCGAGGACAAAAGAAATCGCTAGCTAACATCTCTTTCTCAATACATGTTATAAATGAGTATTGTTGTAGTAAACCATTGAATTATATCATAAACACTGTATAGATGGCAAAAAATCTGCAACAAATGGACTTCAACAGCTAATGTGATCACAGCATTGTAGGTGCTAGCAATCATAATTGAACTCTAGGAATACAGATGACAAATTACGCTCGACTTACCAGGCTCCTTTTATAAGATGGCGGGATCACCCTTTTGAAAAAGGGATGCTCCGAATCAAATTTGCAGGCTAATTCAGGAGGAGTGAGAGGCCTTGGAAGTGTAGGACCATGAAAACCCAGCTTCGAATGGCTCACTCTGTATGTAGACTGTTGTATCTTATCTGTCAAGTCTACTTGAGCTTGAGACAGATCTGGTTCTTCAGGGTCAGTATCAACGCAAGCTACATATCAAGGAGACCAGGTTCATTTAGTTCCAAAACTGGAAGGGATAGGGATCAATTCAATCTACCTACCTCCAAAATTACAGCAAATATGAATAGTAAAGCTATTCTGTTCCAGTGGGCAAATTTTTAAATCTATTTCGCGTGATACCATTCATCTTGGTGGCATGGCCAAGTGGTAAGGCAGGGGAGTAGATATCATTTTTCCCCAGTTAAACAGTGGGGAATTTAGTAGACATTGGTGTGAAAATATCTGCAATTGACTAACCATGAAAAGATTTAGTATAGATTGGAAATCGCTTAGTCGTGCATATCAAGGTTCGGGTAATTTGATGAAATAAATTCTGAATGCTATTCACATGAAAAGAAACTTATAAATTTCAATTTGTGCACATAAGCGATAAACTTCCTATAAAGCCTTCAAGTATTCGAAAAGAGAATGAAAAGAATTGGATGTAACTTCACATTGAGCTTGTAAAACCAAGGGTTAGCCCTTGTAATTCAGAGTCGGTATATGGCTTAAAGAAGTGCCTAATTTGAGCTATTCTTTCTAAAAGGGGACTTAAAGAATTGACATTTGCAGACAATAGGAAAAAAAAGAAGCATGAGTCTACTTTCCATTGACTCGCCACTACCAAATGAAGTAGGCAAAATTTGGATTTATATTGGCGCTGCGAATGGCCTAGAGTAACAGTTATGATGTTAATTTCAATCAATGTGAATCAGGTCCGTACCAGCACTACGGCAGATGGAGACTCTGAACACAGCATCATCCCTATCAATGAGCTCAAACATGCAGACATCACCTACATGCAGACGGTTGTCTCTTGCAAATGCACTCCAACCAGCAGAGAAGAATACCCGGTATTCCTGCAAATTTTTTAAAAGCTTCACTAGCCACAATCTGTCTGAATACCTAAGTGTTGCCATTTCCCTGTTTTCTTGAATATGTTGCCTGGCAAATCCAACAGGAATATGCTGCATGTATGTAAATGTTAGTGTAAACAAATGTATGCTAACAGAAGGACCATAATGCCAGCACACATTCTTAAGGAAAAAGCCCACAAGAAGAAAATGCATGGTGATATTTGCTAGTTTCGGGAGTTTCAGTCGACAGCTTGAAGAGGCTCATGAAATTCAAATATCTTAACCTGCAATCTAAAGAATTCTCCAAAAGTGAACGTCCATTAACAGACAGTTTTCCATTCAAGTGCTGCCCATTCTTTCACTTGGACAGTAATTAGAGCAGCTTATGCAGAATATCCAAGTGAATGGGCAGTCCTGACATTTTAATTCTTCTTTTCCCCTGTTTCCCATTATTCAATCAATGGATACCCCCACAAACACTCCGAGAAATAATCTGCAATACGGTATCTGTTACAAACCAAATCAACTTGTGAAAACACAATACTGAGCCAAGATCTAGAAAGCAATCCTAATTGAACTTGAGATGTGCCAGTGGTTGATGAAAGTCGAGATCGTACCATTTTTCCCACCTGATACATCACCAGTTTGAAGAAGGGATTCTCCGAATGATACTCATTGGCTAATTCAGGAGTAGTGAGAGACATCCGAGGTGTAGGACCGTGAAAAACTGGCTAAAAAAAATTCTTTAATAAAAAAATTTTCTTGTATTTTTGGAAGCACTAACAAAAGAGAGTGATGTAAGAAGAAACGCGACATAAAATGAAAATCACACCTTCCGACCCTTGTGGTGAGTAGCTCGGACTTAGCCGAGAATAAGGTAAATGTGGTTCAACCCTCAATCTTCGACGGGGAGTGAAATCCTCCAGATCTTCTGCTTCTAGGACATCTTCCGTTTTTGGTGAGGGAAATTCACTCCTGAGGTATGATGTTTTTACGCTGCTCGACGAATAATCTATCTCTGAAGCACTCTTATCAAATATTATTACGTGAAAAGTGGAGTTCCCTTTGTATTTGAAAACTATGAGGTGACCATGATCAATGGAGTAATGCTCCGTGAATTCCCGCCACCCTTTCCACAACAAAACCATGTCATTTTTACACTTTTCTAGTTCTATAGTCCAGGTTGAACCGCCCGGAACCTTGAGAAGCACCGACTTTGAGAGATCCTTTCCACATCTTCTCAAGAAACTCTTTGGAATTCCCTGTAATAAAAAGACAAAAATTAAAGTTACAGGTCCATGATAATAATTCATCATAGTCGAAAGGAAGTGCAGAGAAATAGGAAGAAAACTAAGAAATTTTAAATTCCGCAACACGGATGAAAGATCAATTTCCACAAGTGTGCTTCACGATAATTGTGGATTGAACTGTACGCATGGTTGCTTCATTGGACAAGCATAAAGTTCGAGAACCCAACATTTTTTCTTTACTATGATCAGTGAAATTGTCATGCCAAATCGAGCTGTTGACATAAATTTATATCGACCCCATTGCTGAGACATTTTGTCATCCAACGGTTGACATTGATCTTCTTTTGTCTGATGAATAGCTCGACAATTATGCTGCCCAAGGCACCATAGAAAAGCCCATTACTTTGCCATATCAATTTTTGTCAGTTAAATCTGCGTATCCGGGAAATTACTCTTCTTTTCATAATAGAATGTTCAAAGGATGTTTTGGAAACCTGAACCATGCACATTACACTTTATCCTGAAAGCCATTTCTTCCCACAATCGTAAAATAAATATGTAAATAACAAAGCTTAAGCAGAAGAAATTGCAGCAAAGAGGACATGAGGCCGACCATCACCATGGTTCAGGACAACCGGTCACGCATACGATGAAGACATTCTCATTATTGAAGTACGAAAAAGGAGAAATGTTGTTCCATCTACACGCCAAGTTAGACAATGCCCCGTAATTTATCTTTAGCTGGAAGTGAAAAATTTCATTCGAATCCAACACACAAAACCCGTTTTCCAGGTTGATGCGTTAAGCAGCACAGAGTGCCAGAAACTCTTAAACACTGACGCTCAATCAGATGAAACAGACTGCGAAGATTTGATCAACTCACAAGCTTTCCAGATTCAAGGCGTCGGCGAGTATGATCTTGAAGAAGCTACGACTCCCACGACGAGGACCGGTCGCTACCTCCCGCTTGACAGCTCCATCTTCTCTACGGCGACGACCTCGACGACTACAAGCCATAGACAGTAATGTCCCAGACTCCTTACAGAAGAAAAGAAGAAGAAGAAGATGTTTTTGGGGGTTTCAACTCAACTACATGAGCGTGGAGCCTTTGCTGGTCAGGGTGTCACTGGAGGGGAGTGGGAGATCGCGGGACGAGTGGCTTCTAACTTTCAACTCAACTCAGCTACTCCATTCTTTTTTTTTTTCAAAAAAATTTAAGTGGACTTATTTTAAATAAGAATATAAAGTGATCTCATTAAGTACTTTCAGTTGCATTTAGTCATTCGAATATTTTTACTGGATTAGATAAATTCGGATCTTATATGATAGGATTTAAGTATTCCATCCAATATTTGTTCAAGTCTCAATATAGAATAAATTCAATTAAATGTTATCCGTAAAAACTATTCATCCTTTTTCAATTCCCCATCCATGTCGGACATCCCTCTTCCCGGTGGCTTCGAGGCCGCCAATGACTTCCACTCCTTCTTCGAGGTCCCTTTTGCCACCCTCAACCAACCCGATGAATTCTGCCCCAATCTACTCCGACTTTGCTGCTTCGAGACACCTCGAGCTTGGGTTCCTCTGCCGATCTCGCCATCTCCACCGTCGATGCCTTCCTCGTGTGCGGTGAATCCATTCCCGTCGGCGAGCGTGAATACCATGTCAAAGTCTCTCCATTAAATTTAGCATCACTGTCGAGAACCAACAAACGCCAAAGTCAGGAATCATCGACAGAACCTCCTTCGCTATGAGTACAGCATCCAAAAACCAAAGAGGCAACGAGAATTCGGCAACATGGCAACTTCTTTCCATACCTTAGCCCCGTCGTTGACCATGGGAAATAGAAATCTATCTCGGTAAAATCGTGAGTAACGTGAGAGTTTTCTAACGTGAGCTTACGTTAATTGAGATGTAGTTAACCATTTTATGGGTTGATTTAACTGTAAGCTATAAGGATTTTTAACCAGTTTGATACGCAGAGCATTGTGTGGGCCGAGTTAAGCCGAGCCGTGATGAGAGGACTTGACTAAAAACTCTATAAATGGTGCTCAAATCTCTCCTCTAACCCTAACGAACTCATAAACAACCTCATATAAGGAGCGCATACTAATACGGATGGGTTATCTCATTGAGCCAGTGATACAGAGGTGATAGAAGAAAAGTACTTGAGATTTGGATCGTCACTATTTCGCATTAAGAACGATGGATTTCGAATTAGGTACACAAATTCCTTTAAATTATTATTATGTTTCTAGATTGTGCTATGATAATCTTGGGATTGCTGTCACAAGATTTGTAATGGCTTACATGTGGTATCAGAGCTTTCCATAATCTGATTTAGAACGTTCACTTTTTGCCCGTTTTTGAAATTTTTATCCAATGAAAGTTGATTTTGATCACATATTTGGGTTCATCCCATTGAAACGAGCGTTTCGTTGGGTGGTGCGCTATGGCGCACCTCCAGGAAGGCCACCACGCCTTCACGCATGGCTAATAGCCTCTAAGGAGGCTATGTATGCAGGTATGCACTCACCGAAATGAAGGCTGCCGCATGACCCATGCACTCCAACGCGCAGGGCATGCGCATTGCCTTGCGCATATACACAACGTTGCAGCTGATGTGAGCAGCCACTGCCTTGGGCGACCTGACCCGGTTAAATGACCCGATTTGACCTGTTCCGGTTTTGACCCATTGACCAATCTGACTGTTGAGACGTTGGACCGGTCGTTGACTAGATCGGTTAAATCGAAAATATAGCTAAAAGGCACCCATGCACAGCTCATGCACCTAATCTTCAAGTGGCACATGAGAGCGCATCCGTGCGCCGATTGGGGCGTTCTTGATAACAGCGTCGTTGTATGAGGATTTTCTACATTGTGTATGTTTATTTTACATCTTTGAGGCCTTTAATGATATAAAAATACATAAGAAACCCTAAATGCGTGTATTTTTAGGGGTATTTTTGGCATTTTCCTTGCATTTTCATATGATTTCGAAAACGCAAATACTATCTCACATGTATATGACCACATATATTGTGTGTAGAGCATGATTCGTTGATGACATGTGGTTTTAGTGACTACTTGCCCCCATCTTCAAGTCCAAAATTACATGATATAGAAAATTTGAGACATAAACTTTATATCCATGATATGAGAGAGTTTCAAAGACTCAATTGAGATGTGATCGCCAAAGAAGCACACTTAGTTGGGTTTGAAAAATATTCGTCTCATATTGTGGTGATATGTCTCATATTCTAATGTATGGTAATACTCAAAAGGAGATAATTGTGTATTAGTTCATGGGGAAATGACGCTTTTAGTGCCAAAAATTGTGTACGAAAATCACTTTGGCGCCAAAAATTTCTGCCAGATCACTGTAGTGTCAAATCGGAGACAAAAGGATCACTTTAGTGCCTATTCCGGCCAAAAGTGCCGCATGGAATTAATAAATAATTTTTTAATGTAAAATGATATATATATATATATATATTAAAAATAAGTCCACGTGAACTTCTACACTTTAAAATAAATTAAAATATATCAACTTCAAATTTAAAAATACCCAAAATTTAAATTTGTTTAAAATAAATTTTTAGTGAAAATAAAATTAAAATAAGCTTAAAATGTAACAAAAAAACTTTTAAGGGGGGGGGGGGGGGAATAGCATCAAACGACAAGGGTTGTTGTAACTCTCATCACTGCCACCCCACCATTGCTAGCAACAGCCTGTGAGGGTTGGGCATGGCCGATGACGGCCTACAAGCCCTCGCCCAATCTATGCGAGGGTTGCCGTGTACCCCACTGGCATGCTCTACCCTCATCGACCATTGCCAGCAATGGTGGGGTTGTGGCGGCGGCGAGGCTTATAGCGACCCTCACCGCCCAATGCTATCCTCAACCCCTTTTAAATTTTTTTTAAAATTTTAGCTTTTTCTAAAAAAAATTTTCAACTTATTTTTCAAATTATTTTAAATAAAATTTAAATTTTAAAAAAATGCCATGGTAGACCTCCAGCGAGCCACGTCAACATCATATACTAATAAAATAAGGTCATGTCAGATTTTTGGCAAACCAAATGGACTTGATACTAAAACGATCATATTTTTTTTTCCAAAATTGGCACTAAAGTGATTCATTGAACTTTTAGCACTAAAGTGATTCAATTGAAACTTTTAGCACTAAAGTGTTTTCTATACACAACTTTTGGTACTAAAATATCATTTTCCCATTAATTCGTGGAGGGATATATGTACAACATATAATTGAGAAATCAACTAATCCTAGTGGTTCATATACTAAAAGGTAGTGGTTTACGAAAGTAGGAATATATTCTCATGGCCTATATCATGTATAAAGCGCATGTCATGTATTCGATCCAAATGTGATTATATGATGATGCATGTAACCCTCAGAAGTGTACTTATAATGTCCAAGTTAAACAGTACTTACATGATACTAATTGTATACATTCCAAGTTAAACCGTACTTTCATGATGCTAATTGTATACATTCCTTACTAAATCAATCATCTTCTCTGTAAATGGCAACTCTAATAGGATTGAGGTTCATACTGATTCAGACTTTAAGAAATGGGTAGAGGATTTTTTGTTGGGATGGAGTTGGCAGATGTTCATATTACTCTCACTAAGGATAAACCAACAGATTTTATTGCCAACAGTAGGAAACCTCGAGAAGGCACGTTTTGTTGTTTAGGTTAAGTGCTATCAAATTTGCTTATTGTTTATGAAGTGATCCATTCAGGACCACTTGAAAAGTTATTTGCTAGCTGACTGCACTGCTATACAGATAATGGAAGTCTTGGAGACTAGGAATTGTGTCTTGTCTGAGATTGTGACACGTCTGCAAGGACTCTTCAACATAAGTTTGATTGTCCTAGTGGGGTTAGCTATTACGTCATAATGATGATAGATCGAGAGTAAGAAGTCTAAAAATCATACTCATAAGGGAACTTATGAAACCACCAGTCATTTGATAGTTTGGGTAAAGAGATAACATCTTTAGGAAGGATGGTAACCACTACTTCTTTTGTGAGAAGAAAACTACCTTCTTAAACTAATGCAACTTGAATTGTAATGCTCGATCATTACCATAATAGGTTGTAAATTGAGACAATTATGACCTCTTAGATAAATATCTTTTTGAAAGTTTCTGTCCGCTATTGTCGGAGGAAAGTTTATAGATGTAGGGATAGCCCGCCACTTAATTAGTTCTAAATTATTAAGAATAAACAAAATGGATTACGAAGCTGTTTGTTTGTGAGGAAAACTCACAATACGTTATAGCGGATTCGGTCGGAGTCCATTTCTCTTTTATGAAGGTCATTTCGAATATATTGCGAAATGTATTCGCAATAAGTCATACAGGATGCGATCAACTAGAAAATGTGCGACATCACACCTTATTGGACGAACGAGTTGGCGAGAACTATATTTTGGAGATTTCGTTACTTTGACGTTGAAACATATAACTTCGAGTTTTAGATGTACACAGCGTGGCACGACAAACTAACGTAATTTAGGGATAAATTATTTCCTGGAATTAAGCACCAAAGTGACGCCACATTGAGTTCGTGGCAAAAAGTGGACTCACGGCCAAATAGGTGAATGTGCTTATAATGAAAGGGAAGGGGATTAAATTAGAAATCTAGTGAGATATTGCGGCAGCCGAATTTCAGTGGAGGGCGTGCGCAAAAGAAGAAGTGGAAGGTGGAGGTGCCGTGCATGTGAGGTGGCAGAATAAGAGAGAAACATGACGCATGGCGAATTGCTTCTTCCATGATCAATTTTCAGCTAATCACAAGCTTGGGGAAAGGAAATCTCTTTATTTCTTCCTCTTCTCTGTGAAAATTGCCGGCCACATATCAAAGGAAGAGGGAGAGGGAGTGGAGTTCTCAATTTTGTTTTGGAGTGTTATTGTGAGAAGTTACAGCAATCAAACCTCTAAGAAATTTTCCGGTGGAAATGAAGAAGAAACTTTTGGTGAAGATGAGAATATTTGTGTCGATATCGAATTGCCAAAAATCTATAGAGCGGACGTAGCGCGACAAACTTTTGAGATCAAAATCTACCGTTTGGAATTTAAAATAAGCACAACATAGCGCGATCAGTTATCTAGATATAGGCATGCGTTACATCTTTACAAATGGACGTTGCAATGGTGCCGATTTGAACCCGCGAACACATGGACCATGACTGAACAACGTTGTGCGACATTAGAGTGGACGAGGTGGGCAGCAAATTCTGGAAGATGAACCGCAGAACTTGGGCAGAATAGAGACGGTAGTGCACGCATGGGAGCAATGGTGAGTGGGAGAGCCATGACAAGTGGCGAATGGCTTATAAACAATCCCTAGAAGCTAATCATGAGAATTATGGGAAAATAAAGGTCATCATTTGCCCTTGGCATTGTGGAATCCGCCTGCTGAAGCTCAGAGAAAGGGATAATCCTCCTCCTTTTCATTTTTGCAAGTGCATTTCAAGGAGAGTCTCTCGGTCCAGCTTGAGGAGCTCTTGATGCAGCAACCCCTAAGCTGTCGTGGACCATCGTTCATCATCGGAGATCAGCCATCGTTTTCCTCATTAGCAGCAACTCAGGCAAGTAAACCTCACCCTCTCTCGTTCTTTCTCGTTTCGTTATACTGTGACTTTAGTTGGGTACGTAGGTCGAATGATATGAAGTGTCGCGGGTGAAGAGAGGCCGAGGTGAGAGTGATGCCAAAAGGTTAATTTGTTGCTGCCATGGTGCGATTTGTTTCTGCAAGTGGTGAGTTATTGTGGTAGAAGTTCGGTTAGGAGGGGTGAACCGTAAGAGATAATTGGCACATAGAATCGAGTCCGGTTTTGGGTGAGTTTAGGATGAGAATTGGCTACAAGATCGAGAAGGATGGTCGAGCGTCCATGATTGTTGTATGGTCAAGGAAGTCTACAAATTAACAATTCGTTGTTAAGAAGTGATGTGGCAGGAACTCTTACTGATTGTGCCTCCTAGATGCAATAGAGTTTCATACGGCAACGACACAATTGATCGAATATGGTAGTGTGTTAAATTCTCTAGATATTGAATGAACTTGTATTTGGTTGGTTTTGTAGGTTCCATAGATAATGAATGGGTTTACTTGGTGAGTGGCCAAGAGCCATATGGAATGTATATAGATCAGGATCTCTTGGATTGCTTTGAATTGAGGTCGACCGAATGTAGAGTAGGACCGGGAACTAATAGATTACAAGTAGTCATATGTGTACGTACAAATGTTGCTTTGCTGTGATGTTTGAATCTCTCGTAGAATTGGGGTAAACCACATTGAGTAACCGTTGGAAAGCCATACTTGGAATGCTAGTATGGTGGCTTGCTTGTGATCACTTGTTAATACTATTGTGGCAAACACATCATTGCATACCATTGCATACACTTGGTGAAAGGGGTTGAGGGCCACAAGAAAAATAACGTGATGCATAATTCCCTACGGGAGTCGGGATGCCTTGGTTGGTGGCACCAAGAGGACCGCAGGGTATGTATGCAATGCCTTGGAGTGAAAAGTTCATGGTGGGTAATTAGCCATGAGGATGGTGATAAAGCCAAAAAGTGCATCAAGGTTACATGTGGTAAATAACTCGATATAAAGATGCTCCAAGTGGTATGAGTCGGTAAAGTGGACTTTGGTACGTCAATGGTAAGTGTACTACATGGGAGTGCATGCATGAATGCATTTGCATATCATGACATTTGGTTGAGATTTCATTATGCGTTCCTAAATGTCGCGTTAGTTTGATATCTCGTGTGGGAAAACTGATTCAGACTACGAATGGCATGATGAATTGAGCAAGTATTAGAGCGTGTGGGTTTATTGCTATGGATGCTAACACTGTGGTATATGTTGTTTTAGATTGACAGCATGGGGTCCATCTCGATCCCTCCTAGTTCGCGCTACGGTCTTCTCGTTACTCTTGAGATGAGACTCATGATTTTGATGTTCCGAATGACCTATAGGATATCGTTTACCCGTGTGATCACTACGCTTACTGTGGATGTTGGAGTTGATATGGCTCTAAGGGTCTACCATTTTGTGTCGATCTTTCTGATGATCAATAGCCAATGAGAGGATCGATTCTCCATGGACTTCTCAATGGGCGACAATAGTGATGACGATGGAACTGCTGGAGGGGGGCGGGGAGGAGAGCTTAGGAGGTGATTAGATGGTTGCGAGTTAGTTTTTGGAAGACCACGAGGTATGAATGAGTTGCGGCATTTTGGCATTTGGGGATTGACTAGTAGCGGTGGCATGTATAGTTGGCTAGGGGTTACCCTAGGTATGTTATATGTCCTAGGAACTATCGTACAAATAGGCTAATGTACCTTATGAACCTAGGGGCAGTAAAATCAATGTGTTCGATGTTTATGTGTAAACTCCAGCGTTTTAATTCCTGCTATCTCTTAATGTGTATGTAGACTTCCGTTGCATGAGAATAATCTTTTATTAAAAGAGAATGGTTTGACATGGCGATCAGGCATCACGCAGTGGCGATAGCATTGGAGTGACGTGCTACATAAACAAAGACTGCAACAAATACAAAACTGATTGTCTAAATGTGAGCATGCAAGTAATGAGTCTTTGGCTTTAATTTGTGAATCCAATCTATTAGAGCCTCATCCAATTTGTGGTGGCTAGATAGCGGTGCAACCAATTATGTTGAGTTCACCGTACAAGGAGTCTATAAACAAGAAAAAGCCAAATCATGATGAATCAAAGCTCATCATGGGAAACATCATAAGTCGACTATTGAGCTCTTGGGAGATGTGATTTTTATTCTACATTATGATTTTAATTTGATGTTAAGAGACATTACTTTATGTATCTTCCTTTAGATTGAGACTTAAGTTTCGGTACATATTTGGACATGTTGTGATTACTCTCTGAAATAAACAACAATGAGGTTTTCATGTTTGTTTCTAAATTCGAATAACATTGGGTGCTGTAATATGTCTAATGATTTGTACAAAGTATGTTTAACTCTCAATGATATATACCATGCTTATAAAAATGCAAAAGTACTATTATACAGTTGTAGCGGAGACGACTTGGGTTTACATTTTAGGTAAATGGTGTTGAAAATGTTGGTAAGGGACATCTCTTTGCTCTTAATGTACCTAGAGACTTACGCAGAACTGTGTAGGGGAAAGGTGAAATAAGATATGGAGAAACTGCAGTCCATAACTCTAATTGCTGGAAGTCATTCACATTGATATAAGGACTATGTACGGTAACTTTTGTGTAGAAATTTTTATTTCACACTTATTGATGAAGGTTTCCAATAGGTCATCTATCCTTGATTAAGGAGAAGTCCACATCTCTTGAAAAGTTAAAGATTTTCGGACTGGGTTAAGAAACAGCTGGAAAAAGGCTTAAGGTTGTCATACTGACTGGGGTAGTAAGTAATTTTGGTAGGTATAATGATACTGGACTAGCCTTAAAGGCCATTTTCAAATACTTGAAGGATTTTGGGTAGTAGCTTAGGTTTCAGGCTTAGGAGTCTTGAATGAAATGGTGTGGCCAAAAGGCGTAATCGCATCCTTATGAATACGATAATGAGTATGATTAATAAATTTAATTTACCTGATTTTTCTATGGGGTGAAGCTTTGAAAGGTTCCCTTTACATTCCAAATCAGATTCCTATCAAAATTGTTTCATTTTCCTCCTTTGAGTTATGGGTTGGACATAAACCTAGCCTAAACCATCTTAAGGTTTGGGGTTGTCCTGCAAAAGTAAAGTTATATAATCCAATATTAAGTAAGTTAGACTCTAGAACTACTTGTTGACTTCATATTTTACCCCAATCATTCAAAGTGGTATCAGTTTATAAGCCCAATGGAGATCACAGATAGCAAGTTTTTGAAATTTGACGTGGCCAAAGAAGGCAGCTGCTCAAGGACTATGAGAGTATTAATACAGTGGGGACTACTATGTTACTTTTCTACCTATATAGCGATCATGGAGCCTCTCACACCACATACAACCTTATTGGGGTTCAAGATCTGTTGTTTGAGACAATTCCTGATGAAATTCCTCAAAGCCCACAATCCAGGATGAGGTTGAGTAGCTCCACTTAGAAGATTCATTAGGAAAAGACAGCCGATTGTACCACTAGACTATATAGTCTATCTGTGCAGAGCGTGATTTTGATATCCGCTATGCGATTGATCCAGCAACTTATACAAATGTTATTTCTTGTCCTCATTATATTCATGGTTAGATGTGACAAAGATGAGATGTAGTTATGAAACAAACGATGTTTCGAGCTTGTTGAATTGGCCTATGGGTCAAAGCTCATCGACAATAATGGGTGTATAAGATAAAAGGGACTCTAAAGGAAAGACTGAGAAGTTTAAAAACTAACTGGTGCCAAGAGTTTTCTCTTAGGGAGAATGGTACACTATGAACCAATTTTCTCCCAGTCTCTTCTAAATATCTTCTTAGAGTGATCATGACATTAGTATCTCGTGATTTGAGACGTTGGATATGTTACACTAGATGGATGTTAAAACTTGCCTTTTCTAAATAGAAACCTTGCTGTGGAAGTCTATATAGTGCAACCCGAAGGCTTTACAATTGATGATTCATGTAAACTTGTATGTAGACTGAAAAGTCTATTTATTGCCTAAGCAAGCTTCTAGATAAATGTACTTGAAATTTCATGGTGTTCTCACTTCATTTGGTATGCCAAGAATAAAGTGAATCAGTATATCTACTGCAAGGTTAGTGTGATAAATTTTATTTTCCTAGTGGTTTATGTAGACGATCTTATTTGCGAGCAATGATCTTGAACTATTGCACGAGACAAAGCAAATATTGTCAAAGCATTTTAACATGAAGGACCTTAGTGAGATGTCTTTTGTCCCAAGCATTGAGATCTCTAGGAATCATTCGTATCTCGAATATTGGGTTTATCTCAAAGAATATAATATTGATCGTATTATGAAAGATTCGGTATATAGAGAACTGGTGTATGAGATAGTTGCCTTTTTAGATGCTTTATCTTGCTAAGTTTTATACTCACTCCTGTTGAATCAACTTATTTCAGATTAGTAGCATATTGGGCCACGGCCGTCACTTTTTGGGATAGGCGTCCAAGCATAGTAGTAGCAATTGGAGTTGGATGATGGTAGTGATGAGTGTGGTGAAGATGATGATCCTGGTTAGGAGTAGGACTTACCTTTTGATAGCCTCCCAGTACTTTCGGTTGTTCCATGATTGATTGGGTTTGTATTAGGCACAGGTAGTAAAACCTAATCATGCCATACCCTTAGGCGTTGAGCCTACGTTTGGTAAATGCACTGTAAGTTGTTGTATGGCCAAAGTGGTTTAAGTTGCAGTGTTCCCATATGGACTCTCTATTATTCACCTAATATCACTTAAAACAGAGCGTACTTAGTAGGTGGCCTGCTTGGGACATCACAAAGAGACCCGGCAAGTTACTGCACCTCCTTGCCCGCACTTACAAGCTAAGCAGTCCTGCGTACAACCCCATCTCTGGGGCCGCAGAAGGACCACCGCCACGCCCGCCCCAAACCCCTCACACCACCGCCTCCCACCGCCCCCCAGAAAGAGGGGGAAGGGGGGGTGGGAAGGGGGAAGGGCTGGAGAGGGATATAGATTGATAAAATGTTAAATTAAAAAAAAGAGTACTTAGTTGGTGGACCTCCTTTGGGTACATCAAAAGACCCTGCAAGTTACTGCAGCCTTCCTTGCCGCACTTACAATCTAATCCAAGTCCTTCAG
This sequence comes from Psidium friedrichsthalianum, assembly GCA_019149425.1. Taxonomy (NCBI): domain Eukaryota; kingdom Viridiplantae; phylum Streptophyta; class Magnoliopsida; order Myrtales; family Myrtaceae; genus Psidium; species Psidium friedrichsthalianum. The sequence continues at coordinate 168 of JAGVVM010001135.1, read as the reverse complement.
TCACCCCCTCAATCGTTCCCCCTTCATTCGAACCCCCATCCCCTGACCCCTTGGCGCCCTCTCCACCGAGCGTCCCTCTTCTCCCGCCGACCGTGCCCCCTCCCGCGTTACCCCCGCGCCGCCCGATTCCACACACTGGCCCCCGCCCCATCAGCCTGTTCCTCTACC
>JAGVVM010001134.1:0-23785 GCA_019149425.1 Psidium friedrichsthalianum | reverse complement strand
CCAAAGCTCGGCAAGAGGGAGTGCTTGGTACAGAGATAGAAAGGGGCTGACCGAATTGGGATTCGGAGAACCATGAAGGAAAATAAAAGCAGCCCAAATTTATAGAATCCAAAGGGGGCCACCAAAAACCTCAAGAACACCTGCAAAAGTGACTGGGCAGCATGGGACAAGTCTCTATACAAAAGGGCAAGGACAGTTTTACTAAGGGCTAACTTGGTCCCTACAGCTAAAGCGTGAGCTATGTACAGGAATCTTTAGAAACCTTAATAACAGGATGACAAAAAAGGAATTTACATAGCCAGTAAAGCAAGAAGGCGGTGTGTTCTTCATCGGTGACCTCTCCCTCCTTCTGGAAATACTTACTCAGGAAAGTACCATAAGACAAATCAGAATTTGTAAGTTGACGAAACTCTGGACAAGTATTTGTTGGAAGAGTAGCAACATCTTCCCCTAGAGGACTAAGACCAGAAATGCAGACAAGGTCAAGGAGGGTTATAGTCATTGGAGCAAAAGGGAAAAAGAAACAGTTGGTAGATGAAGACCATAAACTAAAAAGGGCACCGATCAGTTCAAAGTTTAAGCGATAATCGAAGCAACAAAGACGAAGAGCATCATGAATCTAAAGCTTGTCCCAGAGGGTAGCGTTGGAAGCATGGAGCCGAGAGTACCACTGGTAAAAAGAATGGTCGAGTGGGAAAAAAGCCCTAAGACGGGAAGATTGAGAGGTCTAGTGGTAAAATTGAATAGGTGAATAATGAATAGGAACGACTTCGGTTGGATGACGAGGGAAAGCTTCAAAATAAACCTTCGAAATCAAAAAATGGTTGTAAGAAGCAGAACCTAAGACGAAGGAATCATTACCGTCGTCGTTCAGAAGAGAGAAGTAGTGGCGATCGTCCAAATCATCCGACTCCATGAACTCGAAAAAATGACCAAGAGCTTCTGCAGAAGAAAAGGTAGAAACTTGAGACGCCATTGGGATGAAAACAGAGGATTGGTGTAAGAACTGAGTAGAGTGCAAACGGAGGAAGAAGGAAGAAGAAGAACAGGCGAACGCAAAAGTGATTTGAAAGAAGACAAAAACTTGATTTTGTGGGGACAAAAGACTTTATAAGCGATACAAAAAGCTGAGATGACCTAGATTGGAAATAACGCGAAAGGTACTGTTTGGGGATGAAAAGGTATGAGACGATGAATCATTTGTTTAAAAGAATTCAAGTTCCTTTAATTCTTTTAAAAGGAGGCATATGTTGATACCGAAAAGTCGTTTCCTAACGGTTAGGTATGTTGAAAACGACATTGTGTAGAAAAACTTCATTAGTAGATCCCAAAATGTAGTAAAAACAAAATGACATACCTAATAGCACAATGGTGCTTTTGTATTCGGGAAGGTTGAAAGAAAGTACAGTGAGATACTGAATGGAGGATGCAGTATGCGTGTATTTGGTAAGTCTTGAGCATGTGATATAAATATTGTGTCCCGAAATTCGGGAGATGTATTCGGGAAGGTTGAAAGAAAGTACAGAGAGATATCGAATGGAGGATGCAGTGTACGTGTATTCGGTAAGTCTCAGCATGTGATATGAATATTGTGTCCCGAAATTCGGGATATATGGAACAAAAAATCATGGGCACGAATAGTTTTTTGGAAGTTAAGAGATGATATTCAAAAAGAACTCAACTGATCGTGCGGTTACAAGTGAAATCGAAAATGCTCCAATTTTCGTGGGCCAGTTGTGAAAATCATGGGATGAGAAGAGACAAACAGAGGCGTTAAAATTTAAAAGTTTAAAATCAGAAAATAACCACTCATTCAGTTAGAAACGCGAGAAGAATAAGTACCCAGAAGGAAGGAAAAGCACGACCCCCCCTCCCGTAATACAAATCAGAAAAGTTACTCTGTTTCCTTAGAAGTGTTTTAGCCATTCTTGTAGTATAGTTGCACTGCATTTTCAATTTCCTGTACTTTCAGATCCCAGTAATTTGCTTCTCGTTCTCAGCAAGTAGGAGTATTGTAATAGTAGATTGTCTAACTTTCGGAGTCTTTCCATCAACCATCACCCAATCTACGCTGTTCATCCCATTTCTCCGTGAAAACAGAGCCACGAACCCGCACTAATAAAAATCAAAGGATGAATTTCGGTGAAAGATATTCCCGATACGAATCGCGTGAACACTTCCACAAGGCTGAATCAGCGAGACAGGATCTCTCCAGACGTGGCTGGTTGATGATATGCTCGCAGCTTTGTGACAAGCAACGATGACCAGCAGGCTTGGTGAAGTCTAATAGCTTCTGACAATAATTATAGGGAGTTGAGGTTGTCAAGCAAACTCCTTGACTTAGCATAGTGGCACCAAGCAGAGGAAAAGTAAGACCGCGTTGGGGTCTATGGCGTTAAGGACGAAGGACCACCACCCAAAACCGAAACGTCTCTTGCCTCACATGTATTCTCTCCAAGTTTTCTAAATATATATATTTTAAAAGAGAATCCCCCTTCTTACGTGAACCTGTGCTCTTTTATAGGCAAGGACGACTTTGGATCCAAAGAAAGAAACAAAAGCCTCTTTCTTCTTGTGAATGCTTAAAGATATATTTTAACTTTCGTCTCTATCCTCACTATGGCTCCGGCGAATCTTTTCTGAAAATCAAATTTCCTAAAAATCTGAGAACCTTTCCTCACCATCCCCTTCAAATTGAATATATGAAACCTTGAGAAATAGTCTGTTCCACTACTAATGTGATTTGTTTATTCATTTCCTTTTCTCTCAGTCGAATATTCCTCTTTGTTAAGCAAATCTTGCCCACGATCAATTACTCCGCAAATTGCCAAATAACACTGACCTCTCAACTTTTTGTATATTATAATTAACTTCCAAGTGGCACTTACCATGATCGAAACAAAAAAATGCAGTCCAAAGCTAATTTTGACCACTGTGGGCTTTCTAACCTTCTCTGCTCTTGCAGGTTTTACTTGGAAGCTTCTAATTAAGCTCAAGGCCAACTCACTTTCATTCCATCACTGCTGTCCAATTAAATACAAGTGTGGTGCATGCCAAAAGTAAAATGCAAAATATATAAAAAAATGAATTAAATCTTTTTGGCAGAGACTAAGGTTAGTCTCTAATTTTCTTATGCAAAAATCAATGACTAAAAAGGATATTCAAAATTTAGGTGTCAACATTGTACCTATTTGCTCTTTACCAAAAAAACATTGTACCTATTTGCTAATCAGCTTACTAGTTCTATCCCACAAGAGCTAGGAATTTGAACCTTCTTAGCTTGTTAAGCCTTAACTAAAATAATCTTACCTGTTCAATCCCGCCGACATTAGGCAATTTGATGGAGCTTACTCTTTTTTATCTCTATACTAACCAGCTTTTGGGTCACATTTTTGACGGGATAGGAAATCTCCGCTTGACATAGAGTCGAGTACAAATCAGCTCACTAGCCCAATTCCTTTTTCTTTGGGTCCCTTGACCGACCTAGAATATTTATTCCTCCACGAGAATGTGCTTTCTTATTCAATTCCTAGATCCTAAGGGGATCTAGTGAACTTAGAGGCGTTGCAATTGGATACTAACCAGTTCACCAGCCCCTCATCAGAGAACTTGTGCCGAGGTGGGTTGCTCCAAATCCTCACATCGGGTGGCAACAACTTGACTGGTTCTATCCCTAGAAGCTTGAGAAATCACACAAGCTCAATCAGACTAGGCCTTGAGGGAAACCAGCACACTGGAAAACATATCTGAGACCTTTAGCGTCTTACCCAACTTGAACTTTATCTACATGAGTTTCAACAAGTTCTATGAAGAAATCTCGACAAACTCGGGAAGTTGCATGCGTTTAAGTGATTTAAGAATTGCTGGAAATAACATCACTAGTAGCTTGCCTCCTGAGATTGGAAACGCGGCTCAGTTGATGCAATTGATCTTTCTTTCAATGGTCTAGTTAGCGAGGTTCCGAAAGAGTTTGGAAATTGACTTATTTGGTTAATTTGTATCTAAGCAGGAACCTACTTTCTGGCCGAATAAATCCTGAGATTTTATTGCTACCTGGTCTTTAAAAAATTGGATTTGTCTAGGAGTAAATTAAGCATGCCTATCCCACAGACTGTAGGGTTTTCTTCAAACTTGGTCATCTTGGATTTGAGCAACAACTAGTTGAGCCAAGATATTCCAGGGCAATTAAGTATGCTAATTCATTTATCCGAGCTAGACTTGAGTTATAACTTGTTAAGAGGTGAGATCCCGGCAAAATTCATCAAGCTGCAAAGCCTAGTGAAAATGGACCGTTCGCACAATAATCTTTCTGGCCTTATATACAAGACTTTTGAGGCTACGCTAGGTTGGGCGGAGGTTGACATCTTCCACAACGAGTTTGAGGGTCCAATCCCCAAAACTACAGCATTTCGGGATGCAACAAACGAAGCGTTACGACGCAACAGTGGATTGTGTGGAAATGTTGAAGGACTTGAGCCCTGTAATCAAGTGGTGGTGGATAGGGAAAACTCTCTAGAGGGAGGCAGAGTGTTTCTTGTTGTGTTTCCTCTGCTAGGAGCAGTTCTTTGTTCATTTTCTTTGGAGTATTCTGCCTTTTCCGTAGAAAGAAGTTCCATCCAACGGTGGAACTATCACCCAAGACAATTGAAGTCTTTTCTCTATCAAACTACGAAGGAAAGATCCTATATGAAGACACCATAGAAGCCACCAAGGCTTTTGACGAGATTTTCTGTATTGGAAGGGGAGGCTATGGAAGTGTCTTCAAAGCCAAATTGAGATCAGGTGATAGAGTCGCTGTAAAGAAGCTGCATCAAACGGCTAATAGTAGGCAAACAGATCAAAAGGAATTTTTGAATGAGATTAAGGCATTGACGGAAATTCAACACCGCAATATTATGAAACTTGTGGGCTTTTGTTTGCATCCACAACACTCATTCTTAGTGTACGAGCACTTCGACAGAGGAAGCTAGTCTACAATCTTGAGCAATAAAGAAGAAGCTAAAGAGTTGGACTAGAACAAGAGGGTGAATATAGTAAAAGGCGTGGCTCATGCTCTATCTTATATGCACATGATTGTATCCCGCCAATCATTCATCGAGATATTTCGAGTAACAACATACTACTTGATTTGGAGTATGAGGCGCATGTTGTTGGGTTTCTACTGGTCTCGGACGCTCGTCACATACATGAAAACATGTCATACATGCAGCGGAAGAAAATAAATTCAAACGGCGCCCTAGATCGTCTTAGAAATCCTCGTATACTTTAATTAAAACTCGAACTTTCTAGAGCAAGTCTAGAAACGTACCTGGATAACAGAGGATGGATGCGGCTTTGCTTCTTTGTCCCCGAGCCCAAGAGGTGTCGGGCCTCTAGTTCAGACACGCCCCGACACCTGTGTGACCTTGAAGATGGAGAATCGGAGAAACGGCCCTCGGATTATGCTAGTAATCCTCGCGGCGTCTCAATCCGAGCCCTTCGTTTTCAACCAATGGAAACACAAACTTTGTGCATCCGAATTGGTCGATTCTCAAGCTCACTTTCTCACGAAATTTGGCACGCGTAGATGTGACTCTCACAAGTTTTCTAACCCCTTGAACTTGAGCCCCTTGCCCCTTATTTATAGAGGATTGGAGAGGAGAGAATGAGGGGGAGGGGCGGTATAAAATTGCCCCTCATAACTGCCTCACGTGGCGTCCAATGGAGGCCGGAACGTGGGCTTCTAGCTAGCCCACGTGGCCAGCTAGACGCTGGTCAAAGGCAGTTCCCACCACCTTTGACCAGCCACGTGGGCCTCGCCCATTGGGCGGTGGTCAAAGGCGGCAATTTTGCCGCCTTTGACCAGCCCGTCGGCCGGTCTTGGACGCCCATTTGGGCAGCCCAAATGGCGTCGTTTTTCGGCGGCGATTCTCATCCACGGGCTCTAGACATTCTAGCTTGATGTCTCTCAAGTTTCGTGATCAAATCACGTCGTTTGATATGTTAAATGTCTCTGTCAAGCGGATAGAAAATCCTATCCTACTTTGACTTTCTAGAGGAAAACTTTTCTTATCCTGTCTTTTGGATAACAAAATTTATCCAATGATGATGCAGGCATGATGCAACCATTACATCATCCATGAAATCATCATATCATTACGCCTGTGTCATCTATTTCGTCCTTTAGTGAGCTTTAAAGGAGGAAACGAATCCGATCCGTTTTAACTTCTTTTGACTATCCAAATAGTCCTATTGCATTCTCGTGATCCCGTCTTCGTTATGGACGTCGCCAGATGTCGGTTAAGGCATGTGACATCTCTAGGTTCACCCTGAACTGGCAGTGAGATTCCTCAAGGAATTAATCGTCCCAAATCAATCCTTAGATCCCACAAACCGTGAGTGCTGTTTAGCACATATCATAGTTACCTAGTCAGAATGAAGTACGAGGACAAAGTGAACCTGTTGGCTTTAGTTCGGTGTTATTCAGTCCTTCTGTCTTACTATGTCCCAATCGAATGAGGGCCATGGATATCTGAGTGAAACCCATAGATCCGATCATATGCACAAATCTATCTGACGTGCATTCGTGAGACTCCTCTCGACTTCTGCTTTGGCCAAGGACTTTCTAATGCACCGTTACGCATAGATCGCATAGGACATCAACCTCATCTATTGAGGAGACAGATCCCAACTGTTGCCCACGTCTGTGACTTCGTATATAGAGCACTGTGGTCATCATGGACAGAGGCAGATCAATGATCGGCCAATATTGTACTTGTGAACCACACCATCCAACATACAAGCCAGCATCGTGGCTCAGTTTGAGGACCATTAACACACCAAAGCCAAGAGCGATTGAGACATTGACCAAGCACGAAACCTCCATGTTAGTCAATTGCTTTTCGTCATATTCAGTGGATTCATCGAACTCTTTTCGATACGAACACCTATGTTCTAGCTTAAACGTCTAACGTCTGATGACTTGTGATCGTCATCCCTATTGGGTATCCAATACTCAATAGCGAGGCTGCGAACACACTGATCTCGACCGGCTCATGGACGCCCAATCCACGATCCTTCAACCAGGAACCAATTTAAAGATTAGAGACTAACGATGACCCATCACACATATTTTCGACGCCTCAAGAATGGATATCAGTTTCCACTGATCTAATGGACTTTATTCATCTAAAATAAAGGGCAAGATGAATAAACATACGTCTTACCATTAATATAATATCAATAGTACAATATCTATGCCATATATATGACCATCACATGGTTGTTTTAAGGCATACTCCTAACAACCTCCCACTTGCACTAAAGCCAACAATGCTGATATCTTAAACCCATTCTGCTAATGTGTTTCTCATATACAGCCTGGGGTAACGCTTTAGTGAAGGGATTCGCTATATTATCATTGGAGGCGATTTTCTACACGGTGATATCACCTCTCCCAGCGATCTCTCGAATGAGATGGAAGCACCTTTCGATGTGCTTGCACTTTTGGTAAGACCTTGGTTCCTTTGCTTGAGCGATCGCTCCACTGTTTGTCGCAAAACAAAGGAATCGGCTCCTCGATTGTAGGAACTACTCGAAGCTCTGCGATGAACTTCTTCATCCAGGCGGCTTCCTTTGCAGCTTCTGAAGCTGCCATATACTCTGCTTCAGTGGTGGAATCAGTAGTTATACTTTGCTTGGAATTTTTCTAGCTAACTGCTCCACCATTCATTATGAATACAAACCTAGACGTTGACTTAAAGTCATCAGGATCTGATTGGAAATCAGAGTTCGTATATGCCTCAACTTTGAAATCTGCTTCTCCATATATTAAGAACAGATCCTTAGTTCTCCTCAAGTACTTAAGGATTTTCTTGACCGTAATCCAGTGTTCTTCACCCGGATCCGACTGATATTTGCTTGTAATGCTTACAGCATTAGTAATATAAGGTATCGTACATAGCATAGCATACATTATGCTACCAATGGCCGAAACATATGGTATCTTCACCATTTTCTGTCTTTCTTTAGGGGTCTTGGGACACTGCCCCTTTGTCGCGACCCTCCTGAGATTTCGGGATCTTGAGGAAGTTAATGGATTGCTAGGCCCATCTTGAAATCTGGGCTTAGTTCGAGCCCTCCCAAGCCCACACCAAATTGCCTCAGGGAAATTTTTAAATCGAGGTCAATCTTAGTGTGGTCGGGTGACATGTGATTAGTGTGCATGCCATCGGAGTCGCCACCAATCATTTATTGGAGTGTATGATTGGAAACCCTATCGATAGATTGGGAGAGATCGTTCGATTTTACGAAAACCAGAGATCTAGATTCGGGGACTTAGTTACATCAATATTGCTATCGACGCCATTTCGATATCTAAGTTGAGTGATTTTCTATCTTAAGGAATTCATGCAGGTGTTTCTCGGATGGGGTATGTTCTAAAGATCTAAGGGGTTCATGTGAGTGGGAAAGCTAGCGTATCAATCACAACCATAAGAAATAATTGCACAATCAATGAATAAAAGAACCATATCAAGTCAAAACAAGCCAAGTATGATCCTAGTGGAGTCTCAGGAACCTAAGAAGACCGCCAACTAAGTTTTGGAGTGATTTGGAAAAATTTGGGTCGAGTTGGCCGGAGGAGCAAAATGGTAATTTCCTAAGGCTCGGGAGGTCAAAAATGTGAAAAGGGATCAAACCAATTGAGCATGGTTTTTCCTGGATTTTTCTGGATTTTTTCAATTTTTTTTTGAGTTTCTTGGATTTTTTTGAAATTTTTAAGGTTTTTTTTTATGATTTTCTAAGGACTTTTCTATTTTTTGGGAGAATTTTGACATTTTCCAACATCTTTCCTATTTTCTAAATTTTTTAGAATTTCCCAAAATTTTCGTGATTTTATTATTATTTTCCTACTCCGTATTATTATTTTTCGTATTTCTTGAAATTTTTCTAATTTTCTAACATTTTTTTTGAATTTATTATTTATTTATTTATTATTTATTTTTTATTTACTTATTCATTTATTTAAAATTTCCCTTCATTTTTTGACATTTTTTTATATTTTCTGGAAATTTTTTTATGATTTTTATGGGTTTTTTTATTTATTTTCCTATTTTTAATTTTATTTTCCCACTGTTTCTAAATTTTTTTTTGACTTTTCTAAGATTTTTCTAATTTTTTTTTATAATTTTCCCTAATTTTTCTTGATTTTCTGTTATTATTATTATTATTATTATTATTTATCATTATTTTCTTTATTTTATTTCTATTTAATTTTTTTATTTTTTATATTTATTTAATTTTGCGGGCTAAAACGACGCTGCTTCAAGATTTTTTTACTAATTTTCTATGTTTTTCATTTTTATTGATTTTCTGAGTTTTCTAATTTTTATTTGATTCTCTGAAATTTTTCTTTTATTTTTTTATATGGACCGGGCCATATTGACCCGGCCCACTAGGCTGACTCGACTCGAGACCCACTATTCTAGACCCGATTGAAAACGACGTAGTTTCGAGAATTTTTTGAATTTTTGAATTTTTCATATTTTTATTCTAATTTTCTATTTTCCGCCTAGGTTCTAATCCTATGGCTGAGGACGGTCCACGTGGCTAAGGTTTGGCCTTCAGATCAAACGACTAAGTCTGGCCATCGAATCTGCCTCTGACCAAATCTTGATCACTCATTCACTATGCTAATCCTACGGTCGAGATCAAATCTGAGATTAACCTTAACAGTCGGATCGAACTTACTTTTTACTTAGGCATTATGACCATCGAGCTGACGTGGGCGACAAATGGCAGCCACGTCAGTGCCGCGTGGCTGTTGACCAGGTCAACTAACCTTGATCGGTCAACCTTTCATAGAGGAAGATAATTGGAGAAGCCCCGGTCTCTGATGACCCCGCCGGAGACTCGCCGGCGTACACGAAACTGACCCTAAACTATGCTTAAAACTTCATTTTCACCTCGGATTCGCTCCCATTCACTCCAGCATGCAGGTATTTCTTAACCTTCAGGCCAAAAATCACCCAAAACCGACCAACCCGACCTCGGCCGGAGACTATTCCTGTGACGGAACCAACCCATAGAGAATTTACCCTAGCAGACCACGAAAATCAAATGGATAGCATCCATGGAGTGCAGGAAGACTTATTTGGAGGTCGTATGGCTTTATCTAACATCGATGTCGAGCATATTAGCTCGTGACCAGCTAGAGTTTTGGGGGATTGGCCAGGGGGTTTCGTGTGGTGAATATGCAAAGGGGAGGGCATGGGTGTGATCAGTACAAGGTTAGAAACGCATCGACACAAAAATCACGAAGGAACACCAGCGGAATCAAGATCCGCCATTGCAGGAGCTTAAACTAAGCAAAAATGGCATCTACCTGGTTTGGAGATGAAACTGAGCTGTGAGCATCAGGAACTTCCTCGAGGTCGTAGGAAGGTTGGGGAACAATTGCGGTACTTGTTTTGCTCTGGACCGCCCTGAATCATCCTTTGAGTGTTTCGGGTTCTCCTCCAATGGTGACCCCTGAGTTTTTTCTCTGGCGATCTCCTCTCCCAAACTCGAGCTCCCCGTCCCATTTTAAACCCAACTTGAGTAGTATAACCTCCTCCTGAGATCCACAAGATCGTCTTGTCAAATCCACATTCAAATTAACCAAGAATCTCTCAGAATCTGCTTTCAGTTTGATCAATTCGCGCCACGGAAGAAGAGAAGGAAGAAGACGAGATGGTCCTCAGGGTCAAATGTTAACCGGGTCATTGGTTCGGACCCGATCCGACCCGACTGACCCGGTTGACTAATTTCTCCTTAATTACCCCAAAAAACTCAAAATTATGCAAATTGAGGCCCAAAATTGGATTTTATGGCATTGAATCTATTAAAAAAATGAATTTTCATGCCAATTTCCCTAAGGATTGGCATAAAAACCAATTTTTAAATACGACCCGAGTACCCATTTGGCAAAATCCAAACCCTAGATGGCCTTTTTTGCAAAAATTGACGCCAACAATGGATTCAGGAGGTCAAAATCTAGGAGGTGACGTTGCCCTATTTTCAATTCAGTCCCTAGAAAATTTTTAATTGCATTTTAAGTGTTTTTAGGGAGTAATTTGAAAAATCATAAATTGCATTCTGGTCCTTTTTAGCGAAATTGGGCAATTATGAGGGCTTTTGGACTAGATTTAATTTTGAAAAATAGAGGAGGATGACACGACTCTAAAAATGTGAAAATGGAAAATTACAAAGCTAAAATGGAATTTCAAGAATTATGTAAATAATCTGAAAAATCAAATTAACAAAGGAACCCTAAATTCCAGATTGAATTTCTCAAATTTTATTCTGTCCAAATGAAGAGAAAATTAAAATAAAAATATTGACTATTTTTTTGTAATTTTTTGGCCTTGAATGCTATTTTTTTTTATTGATTTTCCATTATTTTCCTAATTTCTAAAAAATATTAAAAATGGAAAAAATAAGGAAAATTATTTTTTGGTCAAAATTGGTTCTCTGGGCTAAGTTGAGGTTCCCAAAGTTGATTTTTCAATTTTCTCATCTTTTATTGATTTTTTTTACGAATTTTTGAAAATAAAATGTAGAAAAATATGGAAAATATGAAAAATTATTTTTGCTCAAAGTTGGTTCCCTAGGCTAGGCCAAGGTCCCCAAAGTTGATTTTTCAATTTTATACATTTTTATGGATTTTCTAAGAAATTTCGAAAAATAAAATTGGCCAAAAATCAAGTGTCAACAGCTGCCCCTCTTTGAGAGGGATTTTCATGAGAGATCACTCTCAAAGACAAGATGACACTTGAGATCTAACCGGCTCTACTGGAAAAATGAAAAGTCGTGTCATCCAATTCTAGTTTCCTCCTTAAAAGCTTAGGTCCAAATTTCATTCTGCTCACTTTGATGTGGGAGAGAGAGAGAAAGTGAGAGTCAAGGGATTTACCTGAAACTTACCTGTTTGCCTCGCGTCGCCATTGACTGCTCTGGAATGAAGACTTAAGGATTCGTTATAAGAAAACCTTAAGGTGATTTAACTTGGACCCGTATGGTAGGTCACCCTATGGCAGATCCCTAGTCACAGGATTCTATTGATTAAAACTTGATTGAGATTTGACCCGTATGGTAGGTCCCCATGGCAAATCCCTAGTGAAAGGATTCTACTGATTAAAACTTGATTCAGATTTGACCCGTATGGTAGGTCACCCCATGGTAGATTCCTAGTGAAAGGATTCTACTGACTAAAATTTGATTCAGATTTGACCCGTATGGTAGGTCACCCCATGGAAAAATGCCTGTAAGAAGGATTTGTGTCTGTAGAAAGGACTTGTGTGCTTGTAGGAAGGACTTTGGTGCCTGTAAAAAGGACTTATGTGCCTGTAGAAAGGACTTATGTGCCGTAAAAAGGACTTATGTGCCTGTAAGAAGGACTTATGTGCTTGTAAAAAGGACTTGGTGCCTGTAAAAAGGACTTTGTGCCTGTAAAAGGACTTTGTGCTGTAGGAAGGACTTATGTGCCTGTAGAAGGACTTATGGTGCCTGTAAAAGGACTTAGTGGACAATCATATAGAGGTCACCTTATCTCTTGGGTGCCGTCTAGAAGTCTGAGAGGATCCGGATCCTGTAAAATCTTGAACCCGATTAATCTTTACAAGAGGGTGCCATTCTGGGATCTGGACGGAGCTAGAAAGTCTGCAGAAGCTCAAACCCGAATTGTTATGCTAAATTAGAAAAAGTTAGAAGATTTTTGATATTTTGAATATTTCAAGTTTTCAAAATGAGTCATGCTCCTGCGAGCCAAGATATTATGGCAGTATGCGTGCATGATCAAAATCCCGTGCGAGGATAATTTCGAATCATAAATTTGAAATCACCAGATGAGTTCGATCAGTCGTATCAGCTGGAGTATACCTATCGGAGAGGACTTCTCGCAATATCAATTTTCAAGAGATTTTATTTCCTTTCTGATGAGGATTCTTAAAGACACTCAAATTGTCACTCGAACCTTATGTCCAGGATTTCGGGACTATTTGCAGTATATACAACCTGATTGATCAGAGAAGGTCTTTTAAGGGACTGTAATGCAGGCTTGGTCAAAGGCTTATGCAATGGGTAGGCATTTTGAGGTTTAGAAAAGAATAAAATTTAAAAGTAGCTTCTTCAGGTCTACAAGTCAAGAACCTTGAAAATCAGATGAGACTAGATTGTGCTTACTCCTTTAGGCAGTAGCTTCTTTGTGAAATCACGTGTTGATTTGAAACGTCTCAATCGGGAGAGGCTTTCGGGTAGGTTGTAATGTTGGTTCAGGGTAGGCTCGAAAAGGCCATTTTCAGAACGAGGGGTGCAGTAGGTTGGTGATCACCTTTGCATCATTATCAACTGTCACTGCCTGGGGTAAATGTATGTCTTGAGCCCCAAAAGCTCTCCAGATGTTTATCTCAATTAAGCTCTAGGCTTCTTTTGCCTTTGTTACATGCCTGGCAATGGATTTTCCTTCTGACACTCTATTTATACTCCGAGTATCATGGCTTGTTCTTATGAAGGGCTTTGGCCTTGCTTTTACTAGGCACTTTGCTTTTGTCAGCCCTATGCCTTTTGACACTGAGTGTGAGAAATTGTTTCACTCATGACCTAACTTCTTGTTGATAACTCATGTGCATTGCCCCAGTGTAGGGAGGTGATCACCAACTGGGTTTAGAAATGAAGATTTAAAGGCTCAAATTGGCTCATCAAAGGATAACGTGTGTAAGATAGAGAAATGAACTGCTCTCCTTCACTTTGATGTTTCAAACCTTCACGAGAGGCCACTTGAAGTTACCACAAAAAGGTTGATGCGAGTCAGCACAATAAAGTCTCACCTTGATCTTTTCTCCAAGGGATCAACAATGAACCTCTAGATTGCCCCAGCGTGGGGTGGTTCTTGACAGGGTTGTTTTTGAATTCTCCATTTACAGGCTCAAATGGGCTTGCAAGGGATTATCATGTGTTTAGGATAAAGAAATGAACGTGCCTTTCGTCATTTCAATCTATGTAATCACTGCAAATGGTCCCTACGTTCACGGACAAAGGTTTTTATTTCGCCTTTCCTTCACTCATTCTCTCAAGTGTGTAGGGACGTGTTTGGGCGTGGCTGGCCCTCAGATTTCGGTTTACTCCAGTATGACAGGCCTATCGTTCTCATTTGGAAATTCATTTCTATTTCATCAAAATTAGCCCTCACAGGGGATTCATGATGCATGTAAGCGTCAGATTTTCCTGGGTAACCTCGAAGATTTTAAATGAGAATGCAGATGAAGTTACCTCACGAATTTCGTCGATGATGTGATTTATTGATCATCATGACGTGGTAGACTGGAAAGTTTTAGAGTAAGGGATACTTACCTGCCCAGTGGCTGGAGGTCCCTGAGAAAAATAAAACGTTTCAGGAGTTAGCGTCCATTCTCGCATTAAGAAACTGGAACGATACAACTTTTACCCTTGATTGCGAACTGGGGCACGACAGGTAACCTGTCTTGTGGATTCCTCTTCTTCATGATCCTTTGGTTCGGTAAGGTCGTTTGAGTTGTTTCCTCCATCTAGGGATTTCTCTTGGACCTGCAACATAGAAAAAGTAATGCAAGTGTATGCATGTATGCATGAAATGCATGTAGTGGGTCTCAATGTGGCTCAGACACCAGTGGGGTACGAGAACTGATCAAATCCTTGTCTTATTCAAGGGTAGTATTTCTTGACAGCATCTGCATTTACAGGATTTGCCAATTCTTCTCCGTCCATATTCAAGAGAATCAAAGCGCCGCCAGGTAAAACCTTCTGTACTATGTACGGACCCTCGTAATTCGGTGCGAACTTGCCCCCGGGATGGGGAACATTAGGGAGCACCTTCTTCACAACTAAATCCCCAACTGTAAAACTTCTGGGCTTCACTTTGCGGTCGAATGACTTAGCTACCCGCTTTTGATACGCCTGTCCATGACATATAGCCTTCAGTCGCTTTTCATCAATCAGGTTCAGCTGCTCATGTCTCTGCCGGATCCACTCGGCCTCCGAAAGTTCGGCTTGGGCTAATATTCGTAAGGAAGGGATTTCAACTTCCAGGGAGAACGGCCTCCATGCCGTATACTAGAGAGTAAGGTGTTGCCCCGGTTGAAGTCCGAATCGAAGTTCGGTATGCCATTAACGCGTACGGCAACCTCTCATGCCAATCTCGAAAGTTCTCTGCAGTCTTGGCCAGGATCTTCTTTATATTCTTATTCGCCGCTTCCACAGCTCCATTCATTTGTGGGCGGTAAGGAGAAGAATTAAGGTGTCTGATCTTAAACCGGTCCAACAGATCGTCCACCACCTTGTTATTCAGATTGGACCATTGTCTGTAATAATGGCCTGGGGCGTCCCGTACCTCGCGATGATATCCCTTTTAATGAACTTCGCGACGCTCTTAGCTGTGACGTTGGCGTACGAATTGGCCTCGATCCATTTGGTGAAGTAATCTATCGCCACCAAGATGAAACGGTGCCCGTTTGAAGCGTTAGGGTTAATTGGCCCGATCATGTCGATTCCCCACATAGAAAACGGCCAGGCTTCAGACATCTGATGAAGTTCATTGGGGGAGCGTTGATCTTGTCTCCATATACCTGACACTGATGGCAGGATCTCACGTGCTGATTACAATCTGACTCCATGGTCATCCAATAGTAACCGAGCCTCATGATCTTCTTAGCGAGGAGGTGGCCGTTCATGTGTGGTCCGCATTCCCCTTCATGGATCTCCTTCATAAGCAGGTTTGCTTCTTTAGCGTCTACGCACCTCAATAGGACTGAGTCAAATGACTTCTTATACAGTGTCTGTCCACTGAGAAAGAATTTGGTAGCCATCTTGGCTATGTACTTTCTATCTCCCATTTGGCTCCCTAGAGGATATTCTCCCTTCAGCAAGTAATTCTTGATGTCGTGATACCAGGGTTGGTCATCAAATCCTTCCTCAATCACCATGCAGTAAGCTGGTTGCTTGATAATGTCGACTCTCAATGGCTCGATGTCTAAGCCTTCCGTCACTTGCAGCATGGACGATAGGGTGGCCAAGGCATCCGCAAAGTGATTCTGGGTTCTCGGCAGGTATTCAAAATCGATCTCTTCGAACTCCTCAATCATTTCCTCCAAGAACTGTGATAAGGGATGAGCTTAGAGTCTTTAGTTTTCCACTCACCTTGGGTTTGCAAGATGATTAGCATGGAGTCTCCGTATACTTGCAGTTTCTTTACTTTCATGGTGAGGGCCAGCTGCAGCCCGAGGATACAGGCTTCATACTCGGAGATGTTGTTGGTGCATGGAAATGTCAGCTTTGCAGCGACTGGATAATGTTGTCCTTCAGGAGATATAAGAATTGCCCCAGTTCCAGACCCCGCGAGGTTTACGGCGCCATCAAAATACATTGTCCATTTATCATCGGACAAGTTGGAAATATGATCTTCTGCCTTCTCGTCACTTGGGATACTGAATCCCTGGGCATTTTCGGCCAACATATCCGCTATAGCTCGCCCCTTAACGGATTTCTGAGTCGAACTTCTAACATCAAATTCTGATAGGAGACCTGCCATTTAGCCAATTTTCCGATTAAGGCTGGCTTTTCCAGGAGGTACTTTATCGGGTCATTCTCTGTAACCAGCTGTATGCGGTGATGAAGGGTGTATTGTCTCAACCTGTGTAGCACCCACACCAACGCGACACAAGTCTTCTCGACTGTGGGGTAATTCATTTCCGATGCAGTAAATTTCTTGCTCAGATAATAAATGGCCCGCTCCTTGCCATCTTCTGGGCTTGTTTGAGCTAGCAGAGCCCCTAAGGATTCTTGATGAACGGTGAGATATAGGGTTAGCGGAGAACCTGGTACGGGAGGCACCAAAACTGGTGGCGAGATAAGGTAACTTTTAATCTTCTCCAGCGCTTGATGACATTCGGAATCCCATTTCACCTTGGCTCCCTTCTTTAGCAGCTTGAAGAATGGCTTTGCAACATCAGAGAGCTGACAAATGAACCTGGCGATGTAATTTAGTCTCCCCAGCAAACTTCTCACTTCCTTAACTGTCGTGGGGGTACCGAGGTCTAATATCGCCTTGACTTTGGAAGGATCGATTTCGACTCCCCGATTGCTCACCACGAACCCAAGAAGCTTTCCTGACCGTGCCCCAAATATGCATTTAGCGGGTTTAATTTCAATCTATACTTCCGAAGTCGTTCGAACAACTTTCTTAGTATCCGGACGTGGTCATCTCCAGGTTTAGACTTTGCGATCATATCGTCGACATACACCTCTATCTCCTTATGCATCATATCGTGGAATAAAGCCACCATAGCCCTTTGGTAGGTTGCCCCTGCATTCTTCAAGCCGAAAGGCATAACCTTATAACAGAAGGTGCCCCATGGCGTTATGAACGATGTCTTGGCCTTGTCTTCCTCCTTCAAAAGGATTTGGTTGTACCCAGAAAATCCATCCATGAACGAGAACATCTCGAAACCTGCTGTGCTGTCGACCAAGACATCGATGTGTGGGAGAGGAAAGTCATCTTTTGGGCTTGCCTTATTCAGGTCGCGGTAATCTACGCAGACTCTGACCCTTCCGTCCTTCTTCATCACCGGAACAATATTGGCGACCCATTCGGGATAAGCGATCACCTCAATGAATCCCACTTTTAGCAGCTTCATCACCTCTTCTTCGATCTTTTTAGATAACTCCGGTTTCGTGCGTCGAAGCTTTTGTTTCTTAGCAGGAATACTCGGGTCCGTTGGGAGCGAATGCTCGACGATACTTGGATCCAATCCCGGCATATCCGCATAGGACCAGGCAAACACATCTTGATATTCTTTGAGGAGTTCAGTAAACCGAGCCGCTTCAGATGAAGATAACCTTCCTCCAATCTTTACTTCCTTCAAATTCTCAGAATCTCCAAGATTGACTGTAACAGTATCCTCTGCGGTCAGTGGTTTATGTTCCTCATATCTGCTCCAATCTCTCCTGATATCACTGGTGTCATCATCACATTCTTCTTCAATCCCGTAGGAGAAGTCATCAGTACAGTCTGAGCCACATAATAACCTGTTATGCATGTGAGGGATGGTATGCCTGAAATGTTACAAGCATGGTCAGTATTTTGCTAATACTAATAAAGATGCATGAATTTTTCAAAAACATTTTGAAAACGGTTTTTAAGAAGCGAAGAAAAAGGAGGGGGACTAGTCCTCATCTCATCGGACGTCCTCGCTCTCCTAAAATTTTTCAGGAAAACAAGGGATCATGTGGCAAATCAGCCCTCAAGCTTCAAAAATTTGAAGCCGAGTATCATCATTGGGCCGATTTGTTATTCCACATGTCCCCAACAAAACTCATGGGACTTTTATTAGAAAATGGACCGCATTACAGCATACACTACTTGGACCAACGGTCGGAGATCCAAGGGTATTTTTTTTGAAAATGCATTACTAAGGAATGAAAACATTATGCAGGAATTGAAATGCATCAAGGAAAAGGGAAAGAGGGGCCTCTTTACACAGGCTGGTTGGATTCCTCTTCAAGTCGCTCGAGGATGACGTTGACCGTGTCTTCTAGGAACGGGTTGGACAGATCAGGTTCTGCTGCGTTCTGGACAGTTTCGTCCGCTAGCATCTTGGGACGCCCAGAGAAATACTGATCTAAAGGACTGCTGATCGCGCTAGCTTTCCCTTTCCAAGCCCTGGAGCCAATGAACGAGCCAACTCTGCCTCCTTGGCTTCCACGGCCTCCATACTGGCCTCTGCCTCGGCCTCTAGAAGTGAAGCCCCTACTGGATTCACCAGTATATCCTAAACCTGCCCGTGTTCGTTGGTGTCTAACTGCAGTGGGACCGGATTCCCTGACCATTCTTTCCTAGCCCGCGTCCAGGAACGAACCCATACGCCAGTAATATCTTTCCAGGAGCTAAAGTATACTGGGAAGGTGCAGGAACCTCCTTTTGCCCGGGAGGTGCATGTGTGACCGCCACCAACTCAAGGGAGTGATAGCTAGCTTCCTCCTTTTGCTCCGGCTCTACATACGGGACTGCGCTCCTCTGATATGCTGCGAAATCCATCTCTCCATGTACGTGATTACTTTCCCATCCACCACGAATCTGACCTTCTGGTGCAGGCTCGAAGGTACTGCACCTGCCGTGTGAATCCATGGTCTGCCCAGTAGAAGTCCAAAGGCGCTCGGGAGGTCCATAACTTGGAACCCGATGGAGAACTCCACGGTCCAATGAGACGTCCAGCTCAATCTCACCAACTACGCTCTTCCTCATCCCATCAAAAGCTCTGATGGTGGCCTTGGAAGTACGGATGAGCTCTTCATTTACACCCAGGTTCCTGAGTGTGGCCAACGGGCATATATTGAACGCTGAGCCATTGTCGATACACGTGGGAGATCTGCTTGCCGTGGCTCCTCGCCGATATGTATAGGGCCTTGTTATGGGCCCACCCATCTACAGGAACGTCCTCGTCCGAGAAGGATATCTGATCCCTCAGTAATATGGACCCCACAAAGTTCTCCAGCTGCACCTCATTGATGGTTTCGGTACGTCACTTCATTCAACACCTTCATCAGAGCATTCTTGTGCTTCTCCGAGTTGGTAAAGAGATCTAGTAGTGAGATCTGAGCTGGCATTTTCCTCAGCTGCTCGATTACTTCGAACTCACTTGTCCTGACAATGGACAACGCCTCTCTGCGTCCTCTTTCGATACCTCTCTCTTTTCGGGTTCCCTTCCCTCGGGCGTAGCATCTGCCGGATCTCATAACCGCGTCTATCTCACCTGTTCCGTAGTCCCAAGGGACAGCTCTGGGATTGTAATCTGCTGGCGGAGGAACCTTTATTACGACCTTTTCAACTTTCCCTCGCGTCCTGCCTTCCATCCTCTAGCTCAAGACTAGATAAGGAGATCACCACACGCTCAGAGGAACTACTCTCGGCGTCCCCCATTTGTCTATCTCGCCTAGCTTGATCACGAAGGGGGCCTTTGTTCCTATCACCGCGATCAGTTCGTCTTCGTCAATGTGGTCCGAATCGTAATCACGACACCATGGTTCTGGTGTTATCCCCATTGGCTCCGGTGAAAAGTCGTTCCGCCTTCGGCAGTCGCTAGTCTGTACTAATTCTGCGGAAGTACCGGCCTGGTCAGGGTCTTTCTCATACCCAGGCTTTCTCCTCCGGAGGACGCTTTCGTGTCTCATCCCGATGCTTACCGCATGGCTGAAGGACTGGAGCCCGTACGCATGCATGCGTTCGTAATATTCTGGGGAAGAGTTTGCATGAAAAGTTCCACCACTTCTCTCTCGGCTAGTGGAGGTAGAATCTGCCTTGCCTGCATCCTCCATCTGTGTGCAAACGTCTCGAATCTCTCGCCTTCTTCCATGGCGATGCGAGTAAGGTCGTCCTTGGTGACTGTGGATTTCACGTTGGCCTCAAATTGCCGTATGAACTGCTCTTCAAGATCTTCCCAGTCGGAAATCCAATCAAAGTCGATCGACCGATACCAGCATAAGGCTGGACCTATCAGACTGCGTTCAAATTACTAATGAGGACCTGATCATCCTCGTGATAGCCAGCCATCCTGCTGAGATAGCAGGAGATGTGATTCAAGGGGCAACCTTCACCTCCGAACTTCGCGGGAATGTTATCGACGGTCGGGTCGATGCTGCCTTCCTTCCGGCAATGATCGCCTTCAACTCACGCACCATGTCTGCCAGGTCCTTAGACTGACCTTCCAATTCGGCCAACTTTCGATTCTGCCATTCAACGGTCCTCTTTAGTTCCAGCACTTGATACTTCTCCTCTACGGGTGACACCCGTGTGTTCTCTGCCATTCTCGACAGCTCGGCCATCATACAGTCCATGCCTCTCTCTAAGTTGACAAGTCGTTCCTGAGTTTCTAGACTGCACTCTTCCTTCACATGACTCGGGGTCGCTTCATCAACTGCACCCACTACTCCTTCTTCATTAACGGGGTCATCCATGCCGTCCCACCCGTCAGGGACGATTTCCTCGGTCTTGACAAAGAAGCTCGGCGGGACAGAGTAGAGTACTCGATAGTTATAGCCTCCGCTATCTTGACCCAGAGTGTCCACTATATCTCCCCTTTCGAGGGCTTTCGCAAAAACTTCTTGTCGGCCTCGTGTGCCTCTTGCGACGGACTTCCTCGTCGTCCAGTTCTTCATCGGATTCTTCTTGACGCGTTCTTCGTTCGGCTCGTGTTCACATGGGGCCTCTCTAAGCTTCCATTGTCAGCTTCTACCTGACTCGTTGGAGGATATGTCGATTCTCGAAGGGGTGCCATTTGTCGTAGAACGTCAGCTCGATCCACAATGCCTAAAGCAGCCAATTCTCTATGCACTCTATCTTTTCCTCTCTTGAGGCTTCTCTGTCAGCCAGATACGTAGCGGCCATCTCCAACACTTCGTTCAGCTTGGCCTTTCGCCTTCGTCCCAAATGACATTCACCCTCCCGTGATCCGGTAGGGGGTTCTGCTGCACGTTCGGTTCTGTCTTGTCGAACTCCAGTACTCCTCCATCTATCAATGCCTGCACTTTGTACTTGAGTACGAGGCAGTTGTCCACATTGTGCCCCTTCTCTCCCATGTGGTAGACGCACGACTAGGTCTCGTCGAACCCAGGGAACCTCGGCGGGTTCGGCCTCGGAGGCTCTTTGGCGACTAGGTGCCCTTCCAACAGCGTGGGCAATAGTTTTGACAAAGGACGGGGGAGTGGCGTGAAAGACGGTGGAGCTTTCTTCCTTGCCTCGAATTTCTTCGGAGCTGATCTTGACGTCCACACTGAGTAAGGGTGGATTCCGGAAACTTCTTTGTCTCGAGGGGTTCGGTACGAAGGCAACATCGCCTACATTCTCTTGCTCTCTCCTGGCTGGATAAGATCGTTTAAATGATGGCTCTGGTACGCACTTCTCCCTCAGAGCCCATTCGTGACGTTCCGCCACCTTGACGAGGTGGGTGAAAGTTTGACAGCCCGAAGTATTCACTTTCTCAAAATATTCGAGCGGCAGCATCTTCAAGAACAGGTCCACTACTCTTCCTTCGGAATGGCCGGTTTGACTTGAGTGGCTATCGCTCGCCACCTCTGAGCGAAGGTGCGTATCGTCTCGTTTCTCCCTTTCGTGGTTCTCAACAGATCTTCCTGTCCTACACCGTGGCATTGTTGAACTTATATTGTGTAGAAAATCCTCTGCCTAGATCCTCCCAACTGTCGTATTCCTTCATGTCAAGCTCGATGAACCATGCCAGCGCAGCACCTGATAGACTCTCTTGAAAGGTATTCATTAGCAACAGGACGTAGTCTGAGTAATGCGCTATTTTGCGCAGGTAGTATCTCAGGTGAGCTCGGGGACAGCCCGTTCCATCGTACTTCCTCACGAACTCAGGCTCCTTATACCCGGCCGGGACTTCTATCTTGGTGAATGGTGAGATCTTGTCGAACCTAGCCAATCGTAACCCTGGTTACTCAAGCATTCTTCGATCTTCGCGAGCCTCCTCGCGCCTTCCTCAGTTTTAGTTAGGGGTTTCTCCTTCTTCTCCCTCTCCAGGTCGATCACAGGTAGAGGGGCCTTATAGGGTACTTCTTCTCTCATATTCGGTACTGGTGGTCTGGTTGGTGTAGAGTCGGTAGACGTGCTGGGATTACTTCGGGTGTACTTAGGGACTTTTCTTGCACGGCTGTCATCATCGATTTCATTTCCGCCATCATGCGGCCATCATGTTGATCTGGTTTTCGAGGTTGGCCACTCTGGGAGTCAGCTCTTCGGTCTCCATTCTTAGTTTTCGCGTCTTACTGTCGGTCCTCGTGACTACAAGATATTACCTGTTTTAAAAATAGCGAAGTTAGGAACTCGCGAGTAGAGCGAAAGTGCATAAATCTAAAACCTTCTCGATACTAAGTTCATACGTGGTTAATGGGAGGAAAGACTCGATCATGAGCCTTAGCCTCATGCAAACGGTTTTCACTCATTAACGTGAATGAGCGTACTATCAAGAAGGTGAATAACCCGTGGTAATTATTTACTTTAAGAAAATCATGATGAATGATCATCTATGAAAATGTCATGAACTTATTAAATTGAATCAAAATCAAATGGGGAAATCGTCTATTCTGTCCGACGACGCTTGGAGGCTAAGGCATCCTCGCCGACTTCCGTTCATCCAAGTCCCATACTTGCGGGTCTTCGTCTTCTTCAGCTAGCGGCAGTCCTATGTGTTCTGGCACGTATGGCTCCACTTTGGGCAAGGCGGGATGATGTAGTCGGTACGTATGGTTCTACGAAGAACTGCCGGTACTCCTTGAACAGCTTGATGTACTCCTTGGATGCTCGGTAAATGTTCATCTCTCATGGTAAAAATCTGGCCACTCCACGTCCTGTAGTGGGGAGCTCTTTAGGGTGTGGATGATGAGGCCGATCTTGGCCTAGTACGCTGCATTGGTCTCTTTAGTGAGCTCATCTCGTGGTAGGTCGAAGGCAAAGTTCCCTGGGCGCACTACTGGTGGGACCTCCTGTAGCATACCAAATTGCCTTACCACTTGATAGGGTAGTAGGTGGTTCCACCTGTGCAGCCTAGTAAGGGGATAAGGTTTCCATCGACTCTTGTGATGCGGGCTTCTAAGATCCTAGGCCAGGTGTAAGCGCCAGCGAAACTGTTTCGGCTCTAAGTCTTTAGTCGTTCCATCCAATCTTTGAAAGATAGCTTGTGGACAGAGGATTGACATTTCAGGAAGGACCCAATGGGTGGACTGTCGG
>JAGVVM010001133.1:0-10586 GCA_019149425.1 Psidium friedrichsthalianum | reverse complement strand
TTATGTTTTCGCAACTACCGCTATCAATAATGAGACACATACCTTGCCGTGACGGTGCAGCGAGCACGGAAAAAGTTGATATTCGCTGGGGTCTCGATCGCGGGCAAGTAGTAGGCGATCGGTACGAACACCAATTAACTTGCTCGCCCACTCATCATCCTTCACATTTTCCCCTCTTGTTCTTGACCACCCCAATTTTTTCACTTCATTAATCATCTCCATCATGGCCTCAACTACGTTTAGCCGACATCCTCTGCCTGGACAATCGCCTAGAACGATGGCCCCCATATTCGTGTGGCATTTGTAACACTTTAATTGGTTGGGTTGGGGGCTTAGCAATAAGGATTCTGTACATTCTGATTAGGGAGACGCCTGCGACTGGTTTGTCGCGGGTTGGCTCCTTGGACCCTACCTGCAAGTATTTTGCCTAATCTCCGGTTCGTTCCTCAAATTGCTCCTGTGTTCAAGGAACTCGAGACTTCAGATTGCTTTCCTTTTACGAACGATCCAAGACCCAAGAGCTATTTAACCTCGAGTATTAGATCATCCTCTCCAATTGCATCTCAATCTTTCGTGCCATCTCCTGAGCATCCTCAACAGAAAATAACCGATCAGGAAACTCGATCTTGAATGTAAGTCGTAAACCAGTTGGGACATACACTAGCGTATGTTGTCCTCGATCATCAAGGTTATTTACGAGCAGATAACGAAGAAACTCATCTGTATAGCCTACGGATCGATTCATCTGCCGCAATTTGAAATTGCCTGGAATAACAATTGTTCATAATCAGTGTCGGAAGGAACTAGTCTTCAACATCTGCTTCATCCGATCCCATGTTCTGAATTGGTGCCTTTCCTGGACGGCGTAGGGTTAGTGAGTCTGCTCCCACCAACCGAAGCGCCACCTTTCAACTTGTATGCCACGACTTCACTTGGCGGTCCTCTTCAATTCTCCATAGCATCGAAAATTTGTCGACCTCCCAAATCCCATCCATAAATTCTTCAATGTCTAAATTGCCATTAAAAAGTAGGAAGATCTACCTTCAATTGATACTGCTCAGGATTTCGTCGATAACCTCCATGACGACGAGGCCCCATAAACATGCTCATCCTGGAACACCCTATTTCGGCGACCCCCACGAATTGGCATGTCCTGGAAGTCCTCTTCATCTTCGTCTTCAATTATCCTCGACATAGTCGGGACGCCTACGTCGGGATTTCCTCCACGCTCCATGCAACTTCGGGATCGCGAACGACAGGAATTCGCTCGGCTGGAAGAATACCAGGTGCCTGTTTGTGGTCAAGCGCTGTATAGCCTCAAGGATCTCTTGAAACTTTTCGATCGGTTTGACTCACGAACTGATTGAATTCAACCCGCGTAATAGCTCGTTTTTTCCCGCCCTCCGTTGCGGGAAGATTGACATTCACGTTATTACCATCGTCACAGGAGAAACCTGCTCTGATACCAAATGACGCAGCGAAGAAAACTTCCAAGGAGAAATTCTGAATTTTTAATTGCAAGATAATCTGATTACAAAGATGGACATCCTTTTATAGTGAAAGGCTCCTTAAGGAAGTAGCATAACTAAAGATAATTTATCAAATCCATATCTAATCAAATCAAGGAAATTAAATCAAGGAAATTCAAATCGAAAATGCTAATAAATGGAATATTCTAAATTGTCTAAATCATGGACTTTCCAAACTTTCGACGATCGTAATCTTCAAGATAATTAAGCGCCACTGTGTCTACATCAGATTCATGGGAGGCCTGAAAAATCACTTGAGTTTTGGATTGTTATGTCATCTAATCCTATCAAGAACGGGAATTTTTTCCCTCGATCTTCCCTTCCCATCCTCGTTTTTGTAAATTCTAACAACAACGTCCGTAAAGGATTACAAAACAAGATATGCTACCAGGTTAAGTCTTGCATATGCTTCTACAATCAAGAAAAGTTTCCCCTCCTCCTCCCACCTCCATTCACAGTATCTCAAATTCCCCACGCAATAAACTCTTTTTCTTTAACAATATTTTTTTTTCTTAATCTGTAATTTCTTCTGTCTTCTTCAGAACGAAACCACTGGCAAATCCCCTTCTGACAGCTTCCTGTGAATGGTCATGCAACACACTTTTCTGGGGTCCTCTCAGTACATCCAGCACATGGAATTACAGTGCTTGTTGCCCCACCTTTTTAGGGCTTCCAAAAGTACTCTTTGGCATCACATAATTAACCAGTTATTTATTGCGTGCAATTGCTCAAAACAGTGTCAAATTCGATAAGAAATGCAGAAAGCATCTTGGAATTTGTAAAGAGCTAAATTGAATTGCCATTAGGGTTAGGGTACGCGAGTTGGTTTGGGGATTGGCTAACATTTACTGACGAGCCTGAGCTTTGCAAGTACAACAGCGACTGGCTTTGGAGTTAAAACCTGCTGGTGTGGCGCCATGAAACAAGGCAGCAATCGTGCTATCTCCTCTTCCTCGGGCCAAACAACAATTCACTTCATATTTCCAAGTGCCTGTTCTTTTTTTTTTTTTTAACTTTCCTAATTTCAAGCTCCGGTTTTTGTTTTTCTCCCCCTAGGGAAAGCAATGTTTGTTGTGTCTGCACAAAAAAAGAATTAATTATTATAAAAGGCGTTCACATGGGGAAAATAAAAACAAAAACCATGCAGGGATATCTCATTACAAAAAAAAGTTTGACAGCAAGTGTTTCCAACCGTCCGTTTAAGAAAGAAGGGAACTTAAGCAGTATATGTTTCTTTGTTTATATATAAATGTATCTTTATGCATATGAACTAGTTCCAATGTCTTGAAGACTCTAAAAGTATTCGAATTTTAAACAAAAAAAATAGCAAAACCTCTATTTGTTAAGACATTTACTTGTTTGTCTCCGAAATCTTAAGCAGTACATATTATCTCTCGAACTTTCATTTTATTGTTCCAATTAACCCTCTTTTCACTGGCTTGTTATGAATCATATGGCATGTTACCATTTAAGAATAGAGGTGTGATTCTTCTTTTTGTTGCTAAAAAGAAAAAAATTACACTCCTGTGCTATGCATTTCCTCACATCTTTTAGCCATAATTTTAATGGAAAATTTTCTTTAACGTTTCATAAGAAAACGATAACAAAATCTGAGCAAAGAGTGATTTAAGATGAATTTAATGGTAAAATTTGGTCCAAGACCGATATCTGCATGGTTAGACTCACCGCCAACACTCCTATGGTGTTATAGTGATAGACTCGTCAATTGCAGAAGTCCATCGGATGCACTGGGTATCTATTTCAAGTCCAACACTTCACAGTAAGTATGAAAATCTTTTGTTAATTAACGTCTAAAGAGTATAACTACAGTCATCGTTCCTCTCGATCCTCATTGCCTGCCAAAAGAGTCGAATTTTCTTTCGCAAACAATGGTAGAAGAATGCAAAAAAATTGGGAAGGAAAATGTGACGTTTTGGAAAAATGTTTTCCGGAAAGTTATTTTTCAATAAAATGGCAATATTTTTCAGTGTTTAGTTGAAATATAAAAAAGATCAGAAAAATATTTTTGGTCATTTGGTATGGAAAATCGTATTTCATTTTCCTCCATACACTCCTTTGAATATTTTTTTTTTGGTTTCTCTTGCCATTTTTTATTTTAAAAAATGGATGTTTTTAATTATTTATCCTCTTTTCTTTTTTATTACTTGTTTTTTCATTTTGATTTCAGCTTATCGTCGGCCACAAGCAAGCTAGAGGCTTAGCCGATTCCGACTATCTTCAGCTCGCCCAAGGCCGAGAGCTCTAGCCTCACCATAAGTTTGGTGATCGTCGAGCCGCATCATGGTGTTTTGCCATGCTGTCGGCTATTGTCGAGGTTCGTGGTTGACGGAGGAGAAGGAGGAAGAAGGGGAGAAAGGAAGAAAAGAAAAAAAGAAAGAAAAATAAAAAGTAGTATAAAAAAAAAATGTAAAGCAATTGGGGAGAAAATTGAGGAAAAACGTTTTCTTCTCAAAAAGAGAAAAATATTTTCCTCAATTTTGAGGGAGTTTTTTTCAAGTGGAAAATGTTTTTCTAGACTAGTTTATTTTATGCTAACCAAATGTCAGAAAATGCTCTTCGAAAATTATTTTTCGCGAAACAAACTAAGTCTTAGATTCCTCCCATTTTACACCCATTTTCTTCTTACCTCCATTTTCTCTCTTTTCTCAAACAAATGGGGGGAAAAAAAGACTAGGAAAGATGGCTTATGCACCTTTTCAGATGTGGCGTTTGAGATGAAGACAGGGAAGCTAATAAAGTAATATTAAAGCGATGAGTGGTTGATAAAAACTAAAATTCTTCCACATACCAATTTGATGCAAAAAATTAATGAATTCTTGTCATCGGATTCTGGTGCAAGTGGGTAATATAAAGTCAACATACTGTTTTTGTAATAATTTTTGCGTAATGACTAGATTTAGGATGACTATTCGCTATTTAATGGACCTAACCTACATAAACTTGCTTGTCCTTCTTCAAAACTATCTCCAAACAAAATCAAGCGAAATCTTCAGTTTACCCTTCTAATTAACATCCAATTACATACCTAACCATAAGCTTTAAATTCTTTCTCTTTCTCTGATTGTCAATTTTTGAAAAATGACATAAATAGTCTCCGAATTTTTGCCCTCGAACTTTAATTTGTTCAATATAATCTCTAGACTATTTTTATATGTTTAATGTGGTCCTTCCATTTCATGCTTGCCTATCCACCATTTGAGTCTTCAACAATTATTTCCGTAATTACATATCGATTTGACCTATGGATGAATATACAAGCATATATTTCATGCTTGTTTGAGTAATAGCAATGAGATCCCCAATATCATGCTAAGAATAGCTAGGATTTCCAGAAAAAGATGCCATTTGTTTGAAGAGAAATAAAAAGGAATATCGAAAATTTGAGTGGCTAACGCTAAAGCAACTACTTTGAAGTAATGAAAAGAAAAGCAAGGACTAGAGTGGTAGAGTTAAAGTTGAAAAGAGGATTCCTCACTTCTTTCTCTCATTCAAACCCGTGCATCTCAAATGACAAATCAAACGTTATTACGACATGGATTATGATATACTGAGTTGGAGTTTAAAAATGACGAGTCAACATTTTACCTTTTTAGCCATCTACTTTCGATAAAGAATAATTTTACATGTCCATCATTATTGAGTACCTTACTTGGATAATTCATATGCAACATTTTTTGTTGTCACAGTCCAAATTTAACAGATTAAAAGTCACATGAATAGATTTCGTTAACTCGAATATAAAAGACAACATGGAACACTTTTATATAGTTTAGGGACTCTATTGAATATATAATAATAGTTCCAGGACCACGATGAATAAATTAAAAATAAAGAGACGATATTACATATTGGACCAAAGTTCTTATATCACTAATGTCATTTTGCTGTCAATTCATCGATTCCATGAACTTTTACTCTTTCGGATGTAAGCCCCTAAGGACCTACATAGAAACTATTTTGATTCTCTGATTCTATTCCCGGGAACAATAAAAAATAAGAATCATGTTTGGTAACGCAAATAATTTGATTCTGATTCTGTTCCCAGAATCAGTTTTAAAGCAAAATCCAGGAAAAAAAAATTGGTTCTAGAAAAAGAATCACTTTTGATAATCACAAAACAGAATGAAATTCCATATCTCTCACTTTTCCCTTCAATCCTCTAGTCAATTTTCCTCAACCTAATAAAATTAAAATTAAAAATTAAAAATTAAAAAAATTGGAAAATTTTTTAAAAATAGAAAAATTTAAAAAATTTCTAAAAATAGAAAAAGCTTTAGATATGCTAGTTTGATATCATTTTCATAATTTTGGGCCTAAAGTTCTAGATTTCATAGATTTCACTTTCTACAAAAAAAAATTGTCTCAAAAAGATGAGGGCATCCAACGTGGGGATGGTAAAACATATATACTCATAACCGTGCATTACAAAATATGATCATCTGCACATGGAGCTGAAGCCAAACACCCACTGGATGTAGGACAGAAGTCACAAAATGATAGTGAAGGACTTGTACTTCGTATCAAGGAGGATAATTTTTTTTTCAATGGATAATTTAATTATTCGGCTATTATGTTTATATGTATTTGAACAACGCAAAATTTTTTAAAAAAATGAGTCCTTAATATGGAACTTATCTCATGTTTAATTGAATTTCAAACGTCAAATATTAAAAATTGTGTTCATTTATAAGATGCTAAAAAAATAAAATATTTTAATTATTTAGTGGTGCATGAGAAAATTAGTCTTCAATTTAGAATGAAATTTACAAAGTAACTACATAATTATTTACTTAAAATAAAAAAAATTAGGAAGAGCAACAGTTTATGAAACAGAAATTTTGTACAGGTATCAAACGTGTTTCTGATGCTCTAGAAAACTCATTCATGCATAGAATCAGAAAAAGTCATTTTAATCAAAATCAGTTTTTGGAAACAGAATGGTTACCATACATGCCGAAGCTTCCAAAACTTGCACTTTACTTCCCTACACTTGTAAATATTTCCATTTTCACCGACAAGCTTTTTTTTCGTCAAAATGTGTAGTGCAGAGGATCTTCGCTTGCAATGAAGGATTGCACCAGAGGTGGGGTATTGTCGTCCATTAAAGAGAACTTCTAAAAATCATGTACATTGCAGGTTTAGTGTGGAAGAGGGCAAGAGTTTCATGTAGAAAATGATGGATGTTTTGGGCCTCTTTTATCCAAAAGCTAGTTCAAATTCAAAGT
Source organism: Psidium friedrichsthalianum (assembly GCA_019149425.1). Lineage (NCBI taxonomy): Eukaryota > Viridiplantae > Streptophyta > Magnoliopsida > Myrtales > Myrtaceae > Psidium > Psidium friedrichsthalianum. The sequence continues at coordinate 3,811 of JAGVVM010001133.1, read as the reverse complement.
ATGGAACTTCTCTTATACTTATAAAACCGACTACCCATCACTTCCACAATCAATGTAGGATAACTCCAACAATTCTTCACAATCGATGTAAGATAACCCCAACAACCTCTTCCTTCACAAATCGAGCCCTAAGTCGGAGCTGCAATAATGCATATCTTCTCATGTGACTGTTGGGTCCATACTTGTTTATTATTGTAAATCTCGGCTTGATATTAACTGGGATTCTCAAATATCTCTTATCCCAAAAGCTAATTTAAAGAATGAGATTTTTTTTGCTGTAAAAAAACCAACATCAACCCTTATATAACTAATATGGGTACAATCCCAACACAAGCTCATTGCAACCACATAATATTTTCTTCCCATGAGCAAGACACGGACACTTCATTCACGAATTCTATATATAGCTTTACCCCCCCCCGATTCCATTATGCTCTACGGTTGATTTGGTCAATAGGCAAACCATCACATGACATATAAACATCCTACGGACATCGTACACCACCCCCAAAAAAAAGTTTTTCAGTATAGAGATCATAGAGTTTAGCGGTAATAATGATCGGTTGTGGAGCGAGAGATCACGGCGTTGGATCATCAATTAGCCACCAAGAAAGAAGAACTTTCTTATGGAGTAGAATCCGATCGGAGGCTGTGCATGGATGAGTGTGTTGAGGAGTGGCGCCATGACAACATTCTATTTTTCTGTTTCTGTTCAAATCTATTCCAGAAATAGGTTTAAGAATGAACTCGTTAGCTACGCAAAGCTTTTTTTTATTTATTTCTGAAACAAAAATCTATTTCAGAAAAAATTTTGGCAAAAATTAGAAAACAAAAAGTTGTTATTTTGTTAGAAATAGGAAAAAATACTTCTGTTCAGAATCATTTCTGAAACAAAATAGTTGTCATGCGAACCCTAAAAATCCAACCGTTGTCGTAAGGCGAAGATCCGAGCACAAGTGGATGATGGGTGATGCCACAATGGTATGATGGGTGCTGAATCGAAGCCTCAGTTGAAGTGAATCGAAGTCTCACGCCATGACGATTGTGGAGGATTAACTGGCTATACATGGTTTTACGAGTTCTGGGGGATCTGTGAAGTATGATACAAACAAATGCTGCTAAGGGTGACATGGAATTGGTAGGCCGTGCAAGTTTGGTAGAGAGAGTACCATGCAGAGGTGTATTCATGACTTTGTATGCCCCTAGACCACTTATAGTATATATTGTGGACGATTTCTTTCTTGCATTTGTAACGGATATTGATTGATAGTAAAGGATCGCCTAATGCCAGTGCCATAGTTTTCCCTTCTGACCTTGAAAGGATTTTTTTTTTTCACCGTGTGAAATTTCAACATGTCTTTTTCTATGATTTTTCTCTTCATATTTTTGGCAATTTAAGAAACGGAATCAGAGGGTAGCTCCACGGAAGGGGTGAGCAACGAAGATAGGAACGAAGGAAAAGGCCAAAAATCGATTGGTACATTGGTAGAACTTTGAGTTTCTAGAAAATGTCAATTAAGAAAGTTGCGTCAGAAAGAAAAACCTGCTATCAGGAGAGAAACAGATTCTATCAGAAAGAAGACGGCGAGACGAGTCATTGTCATCGTGAAGATCAGCCTTCGAGTGGGAGATGATTGAAGCGTTGTTAATAAAGATATGCATGTAATCTCAATCGTACACTTTATATACCCTAAACTCCTGTATATATTGGGACATTGGGATACCGATACGAAATAATGCTCGGTGAATAGTTTTACCTTTCTGATTTTAAAAACAGCTTTCCACAGAAAAATTTCACAAGTATTCTCCTTCGATTTTCTTTTTCACATTAGCCCATCATAACACTAAGGTTAATCCATTTTGAAATTGGCCATGATCGATATGTGATACTAAAAACCAAGTATGGTCTAGTGTCAACTCATGAATTATAATCGAAATACGCCCGCGTCCCACATCAACTCGTTCAATGAATGGCGGGCCCCAAGAGAGCTCAACTCTAAAGCCTCGGACAACTTCATGACTAAATCATGTCAAGCTCAGAATCGCTCCAATCCCCATTGAGCTTCGTACCATCCAAGCTGAGGCTGATCGAGACATTCAACCTTCGAAGATACAGAAACGAAGCTCCATCGATTCAAACTCAATGATCGCGACTGTTTCGTCTTCTAATTTCGGAGTTCAATTCCAATTCATTGGATAAGCACCATGACGATCTTCGACATGCTAAGTTCAGTGATCAAAGAACATGAAAAATCGTCGAGTCAAGTCAGTAAAGATCCTTGCATCGAAGCTGATCGGAATCGCGCGACAAACTAGAAAACCTTGAAGAATGTGGTCATGTATCGTGGTTTGTCTGTCCCCCCCCCCCCCCCCCCCCCGCCCTGATCCAACACTCGGATGAGCTCCGTGAGAACGTAATCGATTGGAGTTGCTTGTAATTTGAGCCACTTAAATAACATAAGATCCAATCACAGTTTCAAGTCTCATTCTTACACAAAACCTAATGGTTGTGCGTACATGTAGATTGATCTTGGAGCCTATTTGTAGCCTAATTCCTAAAAGATGCGCGCTATAGATTGTTCTTAGATTCGTTATAAAGAACTCCTAACTTGAGATTTAGTCCAAATCTTCCCGACATTTTAGTTCGGAAAAAAAAACTCCAAACTTTAGGTATAATTTCAAAGCTACCGAACTTTCCTTTGTCTAAGAAAAACAAAACTTAACTTTAGGTTTTACTTCAATTCTACTCTAATTTTTTTGTTATAAGAGAAAATTCAGCAATTTTTATTCTAATCTTAAAGTATGCCCATCAGAAACCAAAAATCTCTATTCAGTTGGCCCAAATTTCAATTTCAAAATGATTTACTTTGCGGATTTCAATAATTTTTATTGCTAGATGGTAGGACATAGAAAATGCCACGTCAATTTGACACGATCGTCTCTTATTAGGTTTTTTTTTCTGAAACAAAATAAGTTTGGGCAAATTGAGAGATGGCCCAAAGTTGAGATTTGTTTTAGGAAATTAAGTCGTCAATTTTGCAAAGAGAAATTATCTTCAACTTGCTGAATTTCGATGACAAAAAAAGTAATAAATTAAGAAAAATATTTTATTTCGCACCTAAAACACTAGTTACAATGAGGAAAATGACAAACTCTCCTCGGCAAGATGAAAGCCACATACCAAAACCACCAAAATGGATCAAAACTAATCCTCTCTTGAAAAGGCTTTTTATGAAAAATATTTTTTATCATGAATTTTCAGTGAAAAAATGAAGCCTGCTTTATCAGATATGCAAAAAATATTAATATCAAACAAATCAAATTAAATTCAGTGTGGCATTTTTTTTGTACAATCGAAGCGAGAGGAACCTTTCAAGCGATTGGAGTCCCTCCCCCCCACCCCCCCCCCCCAACCCCCCCCTCTCTCTCTCCTCTCTCTCTCTATCAAGGACAGATTCTTGGTACTGTGGACTCGACTGAGTTGATGGACCTTCGCTATGCGTTGCTTGTGGGAGTGCTTCTTCAGGGGGCATATTTAGGGAAGAAAAAGGAAATTAAACGAGAGAGCGGGGGGATTATGTGCAATTCAAAAAGGAGTTGTCAATTCAATGCTAAAGGAGGCAGCCAAACGAACTCATGTTATTCCGCCTAATTTTAACAGTATAAACCTATTTTTTGAATAGAAACCAGATGGACAGTACCACATTTATGCATGTCTACATCCATCACCTCCAACCTCACTTTCATCCTCTCCCCATGTCCACAAAAAAGCCCTAAACCGTGTTTCTTCTTACTAAAAGTACTTGCCAAA
>JAGVVM010001132.1:0-29303 GCA_019149425.1 Psidium friedrichsthalianum | reverse complement strand
GTGTGCTTTTTTTTTTTATAATAACATCCGTGAAAACTTCATATACTCAAGGGCATTCAGTTCTTGTAGAATATCTCGCCACCAATATCCTCAAAGGAAATTGAGAGAAATAAGTAATGTTGATAGAGGGATCAAGCCAATCAAAAGATAGGCTACTTAGTAGACCCGTTAAATAGGTGAGTTGAGTTAGGTTTGGATCGGGTCATAAAATGGTCCGACCCAACCCATTAATTCGTGTATGACCCATTTAAACATAATGTAAATAGTTTGATTCATACCAAACCCAACCAATACCCAACCTATACCCAATCCAACCTGTATCCTAAAATACTTTTATTATTAACCAAAATATAAAATATTTTTATTATTTTTAATAAAAAATTTATTGCAAAAACACTTTCATGCAATACAAAATTAATGAAATTTCTTAATTTTTTTCAAATTTTTTAATTTTCAATTTTTTAATTTAAATTTTTATAATAATTAATTTTTATTATTTTTTGAAAAGTACTTTTTTATTTTCTTTTTTCTCTAGCAGCAATGGCAGACGTTGGTGTTTCAGCGGGCTGGCGGTGATCGACGGTCAATGGCGATCAACAAGGGCGGTGGTCGATGGTGGCGGCGGTCAACAACTGGTGGCGGTACTACCCGTCAACCGCATTATAAATATTTTAATTAAAATTAAAATTAAAACTTTTCTTTCTTTTTATTTACTTACTAAAAAAATAATAAAAATCAAATTAAAAATTAAAAAAAATGTAAATTGGATAATTGGGTTGGGCTTCTCTAGTTAAATGGATGTAAATAGGTTCTAAACTGAACCCATTTACACCCATTTATTTTTATGCTTTAAATTTTAGAATCCATCAAGTGTGGGCTCTTCAAATTTGAAGTGACCCATATGACCCATTTAGAAACTATGTGGATCATATGTGGGTTTCAGACCCATTTTGACAGGTTTATAGAGAATGGACTTGATTTTTTTAATAAAAATGTTAGAATAATATAAAATTGATTATTGGGCACATCAGTCGAAGGATGATTGTTGACACCTAAATTTTTTATTTTTCGATTTTCATTACATAAAATTGAGAATTAATTCTCACCAAAAATATTTCATCTGCATCGTATTTTATTTTCTTTACATTGCAAATCAGAAAAGTTGTTCCATGAATCCTGGATGGGTTTCCTATGTAACTAGGAATAGCTTTTGATTTTCTTTACTATGTATCAAAAATGATCTTATGATAGTGAATTTATAAATCATGGTTTACTAATACTTACATTAAAGTATAATTGTAGTTATTAAAATATTGATATTCGTATTTTTAAACCGTTAAAAGGATAAATAATAAAACCATTAAAATTTCAATCATTCTAATTAAGTACCGAATATAGTTAATTAATAAACTATGATTTCGCAATGTATTAACTACTAATAATAAATTTTGTATACAATTGCATTTAAAAAAAACTCATGATAAAAACATATAATCAGCTATGATAAAATTATGATTTTGAAGACATCAAACTATATATCAGAATCTAGTATGAGAAAAATTAAAATCTTCCTTGAACGAGACGAATGGCTTTCCAATCCAACAAGCCATTGTATTGTACCTGAGATTGAGACCTATCTTTTCAAGAGAAAGCCACCCAACAAAAAATTGCAATAGACCACTGTTTCCAACATAATTCTAGGTTCACATTCACCCATATTTTGTGCAAGCGAGTTTCAGCTTGACTCGACTAGTAACTTGACGATCCAATGACTGGCTGAGGAAGAAGGAGAAGAAAAAGAAAGAAAGAAAGAAAAATAAATAAATAATTCAAAAAATTAAAATATTATAAAAAAATACCATGTCAATAGCTTCGACATTAGCACCGGTCAGTCAAAGTTGGTTGGATGGATCAAATTGGTACAAATACGTTTAAGACTCAATTGGCAAAAAAAAAAAATTAGGATTGAATTGGCACAATTGCAAACATATATAAGACTTTCTTGGTAATTTTCCCTTTTAACTTTGTATACTTAGTAAGTATATCTTATATATTTGTAAGCATAACATGCGCAGGTTTTGACTCACCTATAAAATGAACTTGCACCATCAAAATATTCGTCAGGTGATGGCTGAGTTCACATTATGATCTGCTATAGGAAAACAATTGATCAACTAAATTATTTGGCCAAAGAGAATTGAAATGCATGAAAAGTTGAATTTCTTACATTAAGGGTTAAATTTTTTTAAAAAAAATCTACCTTTCGTAAGTCGAGACATTTAAGTCTTCAAGTAATCATAATCCTCTTGTTGGTAACCTAAAATTGGATAATAATGAAGACAAATTGCTGGTCGCAAAGGTTGAAGGAATTTATTTTGCACTAGGCTTTGAACTCACTGGCCTTTGCCGCCGCTCCACCGATGTTGGGGTAGCGGCCACAGGTGGGTTCATTTTTTTTCACTTTTTTTTTAATTTTTTTTGAAAATCTGAAAAAGGCCTTTTTTAATAAAATAATAAAATAATAATGCCCCTTGCTCTGCCCTTTCTGCCCTGATCCCTTTTCTTTTAGCCCCTTATTTGAAATTTTCAGGCTCTACTTGAAATAAGATCAACGCTTACTTAAGATAACCTACCCCTTGAAAAAACACAGGCTTTTTTTAATAAAACCGAATCTTATTTCCCGCCCTTACTTATTCCCAAGTTTTGCAAGGACAAAAAAAAAGGAATTAACAACTTTAACAACTTGATTTAGTGGGTGATGCATTTAGACCAAATATCGTGGTGAACCTCGTATCTTAGTTTATTTAGTAACTTTTCTATAGATAACATGTAACATCTCGCAGGAATATCCCATTGAAGGATGTGTCCAACTCTTCGTCCCACATCGTTTAGGAAGGGAGTTTTGGGCTAGTTGATAAGGCTTGAGTTTCCCTTTAACTTGCAATAGGCTTTTTCGAGGAGCGAGCAGAAAAAAAAACCGTAAGAACTGTGTATCCAAAGTAGACAATATCTTTCGAGTGGTAGGCCCCTTATAGTTCGTCCCAGACTCCCGACAGCATATTGGACCGCAATAGGTGCTTGCTTATAATGGTACATAGCTAGGACGCTGTGTCACCGCCCCTAGGCTTCAATTCCTTGAGGACCCCAGGGGGGGTATAACAATGCCTCTTAACATGTGGCTTTCCTTCACTTGCAGGGAGGTCTCTTCTAGGGGTGTCTCTAGAAACAAAACCGTGAGAACTGTGTGAGAGTATGTAACATCCCCTTGGGCTTCCCTTTAATTTGCAAGGGGTCTCTTCTAGGGGTGTCCTAGAAAAACAAAAACCGTGAGAACTGTGTGTCCAAAGCGGACAATGTCTTGCGAGGGTTGAGCCCAAGTCCTTATATAACAAGGCTAAAAATCACAGAATTGAATACTTCTTTTTCTCTCTCCTTTTTTTTATTCTCAATTTGGACATTTTCATGTTTTTAGTGCTCAAAGGTTTCCGCCCCCAAAATCTTGGTGATTTGTATTAATGTGTGATCTCGAAAAATTCGTCTGTGCTAAAATGTTCCGATGTCCAATGCACTTTTACACGCGCAACACAGAGAGATGATACAAATCTCCTTATTTGGTCGTTTAATAAATGTCCAAAGCATGATTGATAATAATTAAAAAAAGATCCCTTCTCTCCCATGGTTCCTGAGTGTCCTAGAAATGTCCTTTTGTATCCTATAACATCATTTCAAACATGAAATGCTAAATAGCTGAGAAGACCAATATAGAGAGTCATTCTGCATCTCTAAAGACATTCTTCCAAATCACAAAGCTTCAAAAATAACTAATGGATAATTCGTGCCCTCACCTGCTATTTGGTGTTATTAAAGTGAATTATGATCTTGTGCATCTAGTTCATGCAAGCCTCATCCTTGCGGTTTTAATGCTGATCCGAGCCATACTTACACGAATTAGATGCACAAGATCACGATAAATTGTGACTATTAGATGGTGTTAGCCTCATATGGAGCCCCCCATAAATTGACTTTGGAGATACACTAGGGTTATTTACATGTGAAGCATGCTATTGTTTTTTTTTTTTCAGTGCAAGGTTGGGCTAATTGGATCCAAAGCCAACATAAAGACGAAATGGTCTCTTCACAGGTTAATCCAAGCTATTTTTATTTGATTATATTAAAGTAAGACATGTTGCTTTCATTTGGTCTCAATAGAGACATGCTACTTTCATTTGGTCTCAATAGAGGAGGGGGATAATGGACTTTGGACCACGCACCACCCCAACCATGGGGGCCTCACCGTTTGGCACTCTTTAATCCCAGTGATAAGGGGTATGTCTGGATTGACTTTAACATTTACCTTTTTGTTGATTTAAACATATGAGACGATTGAACAAAATGTCTTTTCCAAAAGCTTAAGTTATTAGGAAATACTCCCTTGCGTGTGTGTAAGCCGGTCTTCGCATGTACAAGTCAAGTCGGGTTTGTGGACAGAATAACATAAACAAAATTACTGGTCGAATAGGAAAAAGAAAATTGAGAGGGAATGTCAGAATTGGAACCTTTGACTATTTCTCTTTTATTATTCTAGACAAATTATTCTTCTTAGAAGTTTGAACTGTTAGGAAACTATTAGGAAACATGCCAATAATGTACTTATACCAAGTTACTTAAAGGCTTTCACAACACATAAATATGGACTTCTAAATTGGCATGTAATTTGTCCATAATCTTTTAAAATTCGATTTATACTTAAAATTTGGTGGGGACATAAGAAAGTACCTTTTGCTTTTACTTTCTATAGAGTTACTAAGGAAGCCTTAAAATTGAGCATCCAACTGCTTGTCCTAGAAACTTCACCAATTAAATATCTCTGGTTCCTCTTTTATTCTACGAGACTAGTTCTCTCCTTTTTATACATCAACAAGGATAATCTTTGAAAATCTAGAATCTTTCAAAAAAAAAATTAAAATCCGTGATTTGTGATGGAATCATCATTCTTTAGGGCTTTCATCCTTAAAAGAGTCGGCAAAATGAAATTCCAAAATTGAACCAAACACGCCGTAAAATTTTGCAGCGAAAATTTGGTGGAACATGAGGTTCTTTTTTTTCATTATTATATTTTCTGCATTGGTTCTTTGTTATTCATTCATTGACATGTGATCTTGTCACCCGTGTCAACATCAACGAAAGGAAAAAAAAAAGTATCAATTGATAAATTATGAAAAGAAGAGGATGACGGTGCAATACACTAGGAGTCTCTGTTTAAGAAATAAACAGGAGAATTTCCACTAATTTTATCGCTTCTTTTACAAAATTGGCGACTTTTGCTGCCAAATCTTCAGAAAAGGCAAAAAGGGTCGTTTGAGGAATTGCAAGGATCCGCTGACCTGTCACATGAGCAGATTCTAGACATTGATTTCAATTCCCCATCCATCAAAGACCAATAATTGGTAGCAGGAGGGCAATGAGATCCTATGCTATGATTGAAGGACAACTTAGGGTTCTGTAATGAAATAGTATGGATTAGGTTTTGTTTTTTTTTCACTCTCTTTTTTATTTCTGCAATTGCAAGCCGACGCGTGTGTTGGAGCCGACAAGAATCTTACTCGAACGTGTCCAGAGATCCTATTGCTCGAAGTCGGGTTGACAGACTCTTGTTGACTTCGACAAACGCGCCAATCTAGTTTATTAAATTCGAAGTTGGAGAGAGTTGATCAGAGAAGTAATGTAAACACAACAACTCAATCAGTCTCAAGACTTGTGTTTGAGTTAAACACCTAACCTTAGGCGTACATGTCTGAATATTCGAATGGCTTACAAATTAGATTGAATTTTTCAATGAAAATGCACAAATTACAAGCTCCAACTTAAAAAATAAAAAAAGAATATCTTATTGAGTGCTCTGACGAAATAAGTTTATATTTAGAGTGTTATCATACTACTTTTCTCATCTATAAAAGTACTAATATCCAGTACTAGCACTTTCACGTAATATTCATTAGCCATCTTAATTGATGGGTGCCAACTATTTCGATCAGTAAATAATTGGACAAAGTGAGATCTTTGTCGAGAGAAAATTCCTAGGATGTATAACTTTCACTTTTGACCCATTTGTTCTTTAGAAACCTGACAATTTGGTCCAACCCATTTTTCCAATGTTCCCACTCTAGGAGAGATCACCTTTCTATGCGATTCCTAATAAAAGATTAGCCTTGCATTTCAGCAATTTATGACATTAAAAAAAAACGACACTTTGAAAATCTCCCCTTGATGACTTTCTATGCTCCAACTAATGATGTTTGGTATTTAGCGTTTGTTGGTAATTTTAAGAAGTTGTCCCCTTCAATCACACATCCCTCTATTGCTAATCAGATTACTGCCTATAATCATCGAATTTAAGTAATATTAAGGCAAAGTTCTCAATCTAAAGTCAACTAATTTGATCAACCTTTCCTACACAAAGGCAAAAAATGTATTGCGCGTGGGTCTACTCTTGCATAGGAGGTTCAAATTACTACAATTACAAGGAAAAACATTCACATAGGAAGGATGGGTTATAAAGTTACCTCAATTTTTAAAAAATTCATTCTTAGCGTTTTATAGTTCTTTAGGGTGTAACCAACATTAGTTTGATTCAATGAAGTACCTACCATCTATAATAATTTGATGAGAGCTACCCACCTCCTCCCTTGGGATTTTTTTTTTTATCATGAGTATATCTCCTTTATCTTTCCTGAATAGCTGCCAAATATAAAATATGATAGAACATATCTTATTCTGATTTATAACATGACAACCATATGCAGCCCTACGTGTGATTGGAGACTAAAAATAGAGAAAGAATCAAAAAAACATTTCCTTTTAGAACAACAATTGACATTCAATTGAACCTGAATAGGATTTTTTAAGAGAGCAGACACAAAGAGAATCGGATTTTTCCCACAATCACTGCCTCTCCTCCGCGTTGGGCTGCCTATTCGCCGCACCGAGCCACCTCTCTAGTAGGCGGGCTACCTCTCCAGCGATGCCAAGCTAGGATCTTCAGCCGCAAAGCTAGGTATCTCTATGACCTTGTTCTTTAATCAATTGTTTGGAATGATATGAGATCATGTTCATCATTCTTTAACTACTCGAATCTTTTCAACATTCGAAAGGGGTCTCAACATATTATGAAGAACTTGATGTTAATCATCAACTTTCAAAAGAGGTCTTGACATTTGAAAGGGTTCTCTTGGACATTTGAAAGGGCTCTCTTGGATGACTGCTTCAATGCATCTTCAACTTATGAAGAGAGGTCGAATAATTATATTGTTCGGCACTTATTTACTCACTCGACAAAACAACGATCAAGGCAAGTAGGCCATTCTTAAAGGATTCGACTCCAAATCAAGACTCCCGATTATACGGGTTTGCTTCGTTGATGTTGTATCCGAATTCAGATGACACAAGCCTCTATTCAAGAATAACTCAACTCAGCAAGACTCATTATTGAATAATTTCTAAAGCATCTTGATGTTTTAGCAAAATAAAGTCAATCTCGGCAATGCCTTATCTCTACTTATTCGACTTTAAATCCATAGTTCGCCAAATAGTAGATAGGATATGATAAAATTATTAGATTTCTTATCCTATCTTATCAATCCTCTCCTGAAATCCAAATGACCAAATACAGCCTACAAGATTTGGCAAATCACGTGAACATTCGAAAATGTTCCTCAAGATGTGATCGCAACTAAGATTCTCATTTAGGATTCTCAAGAATGTTCCAACACATGTGAGGGGTTTGGTCCATTTAAGCATTAGACATCTAGTTCAATCCCGTAAACTACATGCAACATACTCTAAGTTAGGACCACGAGATTTACAAAGTGTTCTGTGAGCCAACAGGTACCAAGCCTCTATGAGGTGCTCCTTTGATTATTAAAGTATGTTATCATTAAAGCATAAGTGACACTTGTCTTGTCCTATATTTACGGGCTAATCCTAATGACATTGTTACTATATACAAAGAAGACACTCTTACTAGGAGAATTACAAAAAAAGTCATAAACCATTATAATGTACCAATTCGGTCTTTTTTTTTTACCAATTGAGTTTAAACCTTTTGCAATTGTGTCAATCAATCCATTTGGCCAACTCGCACTAACTGCGCCATCGATGCCGACGTGGTAATTTTTTTTAATTAAAAATGTAATATTTTTCAAAAAATTTAATAATTTTTTTCTACTTTTTTTCTTTTTTTGGGTTTGGGGCAGCAGCCTTGTCGACCACGGTTAGGGCCTACGAGCCCTCATCCAAGGGCAGATAGAGGTTGCTGGCCCTCAATCGATGATTAGCAGCCTCTGCCGACCAAACCCTAAAAATAATATCAAAGAAACAAAAGACAAATAAAAAATTCCAAAATATTTGAATATTTAAAAATTGTCATGTCATCGTCGAGTCATGGACTAACCGACACATTGCAAAAGATTTAGGACTCAATTGGCCCAAAAAAGTTTAGAACTGAAATTAGCACAATTTAATAGGTTTATGACTTTTTTTGGTAATTTTCTCTACATTTACTAAATACATGTAACTTTAAAGTAAAATAGATTGAACTGAATAATTGCAAAAAATTTAGGTTCAATTAGTGAAAAAAAAAGTTCATGACTAAATTAGCATAATTGCAATAGGTTTAAGATTTTTTTGGTAATTTTTCTCACTCTTACTATGTACATATAACTTTAAAGCTAGTAAATGGACCAAGGATAAGCATCCTAAAAAGTTCTAAAGAAGTCAAATACCTAATTTCGAAACTAACTCGATCAGATATCGATAGAATTTTGTTATGCATCAATTGCTTAGGTTATAAAAGCCAATTGCAATCTATTTAGAAATGAGGGCGGTGACTGGCTGGGAGGTTGGGGCACTTTGATTGGGACTCAACTTTGCCAAGCAACACGATTTTCATAAGCTCATTATTGAGACAGACTGGAAAATGAACGCAGAACTTGTTAATCAAAAGACTGTGCTGGACAACACTAGCCTTAGACTACAAAGAGTTATCAGAAGAATGTTGAGTTCTCACTTTGAGTTTAAAGTGCAACGGAATTTTCAAGAAAGAAATCAACCTGATGATTGGCTTGCCATTTTTCGAATAGAGCAGTGCTTGACACTGCGTTCTACTCACAGCCTCCTACAAAGTTATTCCATACTTTTTTAGGTAACAAGCTAAGTTTTTTTTTTTTTTTTTTAAGCCGAGGGTAACAAGCTAAGTTGAATTGTCAGAAAGTGAGATTTCAAGCGGAGATGTTCTAAACCAGAACGCTAGCTAATGTGGTTGGAGCTCTCTACGCGGCTTTCATTTATTTCGTCTGAAGAGACGAGTTACCGTCACAAAATGTCGCTTATCTCGATTATACATATCGCAAACGGTTTCGAGTGTTTTGCAAATACCATGACGATTATATATCAAGCTAGTTCGGATCCTTGGTTGATCCACGATTGCAGTTCGGTGCACAACAAACTGTTTCTAGTGTTTTGTTCGGATTTCGCCCAAGGATTCAAACCAGCTTAATATATATAGTCGTCATGATACGAGCAAAACACTGGAAATAGATGATGTGCACTACATTGCAACCATGGACCACCTAGAGGATCCGAACTAGCTTGATCGCGAGATCCATCATGCGCATGAACAGCTTGGCCAGACACGATCGGCGGCCCGTGGTGGTCCATCGAAAGACCTAACCTTTTTTTGACATATTGAGACGGCGTCTATCCGATTCTACTACTATAGATATCAATTTCCCCGCATCGCCCTCGATCGGAATAAAGTGTTTTTGAAAGGAGAGATGCGAGAGCCATGGAATTCATTTTGTGCCCTTTTAGGTCATGATCAGTCGGTATCAATTTCTAGTCCAACTTTTCCACATGGACATGAAAACATAATGCCTTCCCCACTGAAACCTAAACAAACCGGTCAACTCAATGGCTCTTTCGTAGTCCAGATATTTGAAAAGATAATTTGCCTAAATGGTTGGACTTCCGTTGCCAATTACACCGAAAATAATTGCAAAAAAAAAAATTATTTGTCATAACAAAGGGAAGATGGTAGGTTTTCTTTAGGGAAAAAGTCACCAAAAATTTGAAATTATACCCACTGCGATACATTTACCTTAAATTTTTTTGTGACACAAAAAATCATAAATTGTACCCATGTGACATATTTATCCTAAAATTGTACAAATATAACACATTTATCCGAAATTTTTTTTCGTGTAACCAAAAATCCTAAAATTGTAGTAGTGTGATTGAAGTAAGTGTACCGCATGCCTACGAGTTTGGAGTTTTTGGTGTAAAAAATGATGATAATTTGGGTTAAATGTGACAGACATGTATAAGTTTGGGATTTTTGTTATCACAAGAAAATTTTAGAGTAAATGTGTCATATAGGTACGAGTTTGGAGGTTTTTTGTGTCACAAAAAAAAGTTTGAGATAAATGTATCACAATGAACTTAGTTTAGGGTTTTTGGTTGTTTTTCCCTTTTCTTTATATATTTTGATTTCCGCTTTTGGAAGGACCGAATATATGGAAATTGAAATCCATTCTTTCCAAATTTTTATATCAATATAAACCTTCCATGAAAGTATATTCGTTTTTTTGAGGGTATATTTAGAAGCTGAAATCCATTCTTTCAATTTGATTCCATCTTCTTATTGTTAGCATAGAATTGACCAAGTAAGATTTTGAACACAAAGGGAACCAAAAAGACAAAGAAAATAGAAATCTTACAGAAATATGTCAACATATAGCCTTCATCTTGTGAAAAGTGTAAGACAAGGGATGTTTCTCGCTTTCAGACCAGCATACACGCAAGATTATAGACCAAGGAGTTTATAGTTGAAGCACCATAATGATCTTTAACCCCTAGAGTTTACTAAGGATTCTACAGTAATCTAGGAACAATTACTGTGGACACACTAAGCTTATACCCTGACACGGATCTTAACGGGTAACAATCACTAGGATGGTCCCCGAAAGCAGCGTGCTCGCACTACAACTGTGTGGTCTACTATCTACATGTATTTTTTTGGGGAAAATTACCAAAAAAGAGTCCTAAATTTATTGTAATTGTGTTAATTCAGCATAATTTTTTTTTGCCAATTCAAAAGGTCAACCTCACTAACAGGCTTAGGACTTTTTTTTTATATTTCTTCCTTTAATTTTTTGTGCGATCCGACCATACAGGCGTTGAATATGGTAATTGTACTTGAGTTGATTGAGGAAACTTGGTAAAGTACGTAGTTCTCATGTCAAGCAAATGTATACTTGCTTTATGATGACAGAAGATTCTTGCAAACAAGGCAAGCATATCTTCCTAAGCCCCTCTTTATCGTATGGAACACCTCTCTCTCTCTCTCTCTCTCTCTCTCTCTCTCCAACAAAATTTTCTTGACCCATTTATAAATACCAACTCATCATCGTCTCAGCTCCACATCATCCCGTCCTTATTGTCTCTCATTAACTCTTCTTTCCGCTTCTTCAGTCATGGTGGTTCTATCTCAAGGGGCGATAGACCACCTTGCCTTCATCAAGACTTGCAAGCCTAGCAGCACGGTCTTCGACGGGGTCCCTGTCATTGACCTGTTGAGGCCCGACGCCACGGTGGCTGTGGTCCGGGCGTGCCAGGAGTTCGGGTTCTTCAAGGTGGTGAACCACGGGGTCCCCCCGGAGGTCATGGATAGGTTGGAGGACGAGGCGGCTGGTTCTTCGGCTTGCCGCAGTCCGAGAAGGACAACGCTGGTCCACCCGACCCTTTCGGTTATGAGAACAAGCGGATTGGCCCGAACGGCGACGTTGGCTGGATTGAATACCTCCTCCTACACACCAACGCTAGTGAGGATGACAAGAAAGTGTTCCTCCCCTTTTCTCAGGGAAACCAGGAATTTCTCCGGTAATTATATTCAATTTTTCTAACATAAGCGTACATCAATTTTCATCATATCTGCAATTTTTACGTGCACTAGTCAACAATTCACCTTTCAATAACTAGTTTTCTCATTTCGATTTTTTCATTTAACTTTCGTTTTTAGCTATCATTAATGTAAGCGCATAAATAGCACAATTTGATGCACCTCCCTTGTCAAGTTATTCGATCTTTAAAATGTTAATGGGTGTCAACTTCAACGATACGAATTAAATATCCGCTTGCTTATTTAATCAATCAACTGGCTTTTTTCCTTGTTGACAAAACTAAAACACAGACGTGCAGTTGAGGATTACGTGAGAGCAGTGAAAGAGGTGGCGTTCCGAGTGGTGGAACTGATGGCTGACGGGCTCAGAATTGAGCCGAGGGATGCGCTGAGCGGCATGTTGAGGGGCGAGGCGAGCGACTCATGCTTCAGGCTGAACCACTACCCGCCGTGCCCGGAGCTGCAAGCATTGAGCCCGAGCAGTCGTAACTTGATCGGGTTTGGGGAACACACGACCCGCAAATAATCTCTGTCCTGAGATCCAACAACACGCCGGGCCTCCAAATATGCCTCCCGGATGGGGCTTGGGTCTCTGTGACCCCCGATCACTCCTCCCTTTTCATCAATGTTGGTGATTCTTTGCAGGTACTCTTGATTTTCCTAGTGAGTTTTGTTTTTGTTTCTTTTGTTATCCCTTGTAAACATCTTGGAGGTGAAATTAATTTGAACTTGCATGAGTTCTTTCATTTGTTCAATTTGTTTTTCATGGTGGAGTTACACTATGAACACCATACAGATACATAAGATATATGCGAGGGTAATAAGGGATCATATCGGACGGTCATTGTCTTTCAATGGGAAAAAGCATATGATTATGGCCTATGTTGTAGTTGTAGCTAGGGCCACTTACAGCTTACAAAAACTGGTGAGTTCATTTCATGCTTCTTTTGAACTTCGGGGCTGGGTTCCTCCGCTTTTCGACTGTTGTGATTCACTCGAGACGTGGATATTAGCCCCCCCTCGTCTCTCAAAGTTATACTGAGTTCATTTACCATGTTGGGTCCTCGACTCGAGGGACCCATATAGGATCCTGTATATTTTTGAGGGTCAGATTCAAACTCAACATCCACAACACTCGAGTAGTAATTTCTTGTCTCTCTCGCTCACTCGCTCGCTCACTCTTCCATTCTAATGTTTTGACAAGATCTTTGTTTGGTATGTGCGTGTGTGGGGGTTCCATTTGATCTCAGGTATTGACCAATGGAAGGTTCAGAAGTGTGAAGCACAGGGTGTTGGCTGACCATGGACAACCAAGGATCTCAATGATATACTTTGGAGGGCCAGCTTTGGATGAAAAGATAGCGCCTTTGCCCTCCCTGCTGAAAGAGGGGGAGAGCAGCCTGTACAAGGAGTTCACATGGTCTGAGTACAAGAGGTCTGCCTACAAGTCTAGGCTGGCTGATTACAGGCTTGGTCTCTTTGAGAAACCGAAGGTCCAGTGATCATTTTTCTTGCTCAAGGTTCAAGAAAAGAAGAAAAGCAAATTTTACCCCATTGGAGCAAAATTGTTTACTAGGGTTCTCTCTCTCTCTCTCTCTCTCTCTCTCTCTCTCTCTCTCTCTCTCTCTCTCTCTCTCCTCTCTCTCTCTCTCTCTCTCTCTCTCTGAAGTTATTCTACTTGCCAAAGATTGAAAGCCAAACAGGCGTTTAATTGTTTCTTTCTTGATTAGTTTCTCCTTTGCCAACCTTTTCCCTCATTAATTAGGGTTTTGCTCATCTCCTTTTCTCCCAAATAATGATGAGAGGATATGGTGTCATTTCATCAGCTGCACTAAATTGCTCCTTTTTAACCTATCATTGTGGGCCTAGCACATGCAGCGAACGGACTCAGATTCATTCCATGATGCGGTTACGTGACCAAGGAAATGTGCTCTCTAGTATCCAGCTTTATAAGGAAGTCCTTAACTTAAGAAGGTAAGCTGTTGACTGCCGGAGGGCACATGTGTCTGATTGTGTATCGGCCGAAGGGGTGGCGGTATCTAACCCGAATCCGATATGTTTTGCGGAATTAGATATTGACAAGTTTGAAAGCCACGTGAACTGACATGGACTCAACGTAGGATTTCTTTCTAGCATGTTTAATCAGTAAAAATATGAGGTTTTCGCTGCTGATATGACTTGACACGGTCTCATCATACGAATCCAACAATTTGAACGCGAACTGTTGTCCCTAGTTTGGCGGGATGCCGGCGGTTCGATTCTCAAAACCACACCTAATATATCTTACGAAGAAGTCAAAGGAGAATACTTTTGCTGTATAGAATGGTATGGGGGATGGATACTTGCAATGATCTTAAATGGTGCATTACTGAAATCCAAATGTGGCTTCATTTTGCAACACAAGAAGTTACTGAAAGAATTGGCTAGAAAGTTCGCTAACATCTTTCAATAGACATAAGTGGATCTCATCGTATTTGACACTTTCCCCATAGGAGAAGCTGGCAATGAATTTTAGCTGTCATTTTCGATTTGGACCAATAGTTTGATACATCAACATTCATAGGCGAAGGATACTTGTCCTCTCCATCTCTCTCTCTAGATTTCCTAATCAAGAAAGTGAAGTGTCTTGCTTCTTTCCTTTCTTCTTTATTTATTTATTTATTTGAAATATGTTGCATCTAAAAGTGTCTAATTCTCAATATGACTGAACCATCCTAGATCCCACTGTGAAATTTTTCTGCCCCCGTGAGGCGCTATCACTCCATAAATCGAGTCTACACCCACGTCCTGAAATCTCAAAACTTTGCCGTCATGAAGATCTTGCATGAGATTCTCAAATTCAATTGGGAAATCTACAGTCAGTAGTCATTTGGTATGCCGACGATTGGTTAAGATTTCGTAAGTGGTAACCGTTTTTTTTGGTCTCGAGTTGGGTTGATCGTACCTTCTTGGAGAAGAGTAGGATATTTCATGTGGTTTGAGGAAGTAAGTGGAAGCACATTCGTAAAAAAATAATGACTTAAAAAGGATTTTCCTAATAATTATCTTTTGTATCACTTGAAATACTTAGTCAAATGAAAATATTTTCGCAAGTGACAACAATTCATGTCTAAATATTTTCATGTACAATGAAAAGTATTTTGCGTTTATTCATTTTTGTAAGCAACATAATCAATCATCCCTAAGAAAATATTTTTCAACTCATTCATTTTTCACGAAAACAAATAGAGCTTAAGTTGCACATTACTTATCTACAGTTAATTAATCATATGTAATTTCTCTTGCTAAAAAGGAAAGAAGAGCTTGAGCTTCACCTCCAAATTTTTTCTTTTCTTTTTTCTGAAAATAGAGGAGGCCTAACGGCCTAAATTATTAATTTTCTTTTTTTAAATCCATGTGTAATCGTGTGTCAATTTTTTTAATTTTTGGTGCGATATAGAATAGATGAACAACAGAAAATTATCCAAAAAGTCTTAAAACTATTTAATTTTTAGCAATTCAGTCAAAAACTTTTTAATTTTTTCAATTAAAAACCTAAACATTTTCACATTCTACCAATTGAGTTTATTGAAAAATTTTAGCCAAAAATCCTTTGTATAAATGCCGACTGTCCTACGTGGCATGAACAGTATTGACGTGGATAATTTTTAATAATTTTTATTTTTATTTTCAAATTTAAATTTTTATTATCCTTTTTTTTTCTTTGCTCTTTTTTTTTTTTTAGTTAGGCTCATCGAAGACCCTCGTTGGTTGCGGGTGAGGCGACCTTCAACTAGATCTAGCGAGGGCCTTCATGCCTTTCCTTGCGGTCAACAAGACCGCGATGGCCTTGGGCAAAGGTGTTTGTAGCCCTGCGGGCCAGCCACCAGATTTAAATGAGGTTCACATTACTCGAGGCCAGCAGGGCCACAAAGGCTCTCATTCATGATCATTGAGGGTCGCCGGTCACCCTCCCCGATATTATTAAAAATTATTCACGTCAACGCCGATCTTATTACCGAGGACGGTCAGCATCCACATCAACGATCTTCGGATAAAATTGGACAGATATATTCAATTGAAAAAAATATAAAAATATTTATGACTTAATTGTTCAAATCGAAAAATTAAGATTCGGTAGCAAAAGCGTAATTAATTTAAAATTTTTTTGATAATTTTCTACGCAGACTACTGCACAGGAAGAGGAAGCTCGCTCGCTTATAATGGGACCCAAGTACACTGACCAATTCTAATCGCGAATTCAATTGGCAAGAACAGTACATGTAACAATAGTCACGTGCTCACTAGTCAAGTCTGCTGTAGTGTACGACCTCCCTCAGCTTTTAGGCGGAGAACCTTTTAAGATTCCCAATTTTTTTTTTATTTACCGGAAAAGATGCATACACCGAACTGACGGTCAATCGAACAAAACCACACGAGAATAAATGGATCATCGAGACCTATCAGCGTGGCGAATATCTTTCAAGCTTAAGAAACAAACCGATTATTCTAACTTTGGTAGGAAATAAATTATAAATTCTTTCTTTATCTTCTTCATGTTCACTTCTTTTTTCTTGGCGAAAGTATAATCTTCACTTCAACGTGGCATTTTTGACTTAAATTTTTTCGTTAAGTGCCAAATCAGAGACAAAACAATCATTTTAATGTCTCCGGTAAGAAATATTGTCCAAAATTAATACGTGGCATTTTGAATTAAAATTTTAATATTAAGTGATATTTTTAAAAAAATAAATCCACATGGGCTGGTAAATTAAAAAAATAAAAATGAAAAAAAATAGATTTAAGAAAGCAAATTAACACTTTTTTTAAAGTACAAATTTTATTTAAAATAAATTGAAAATTAGCTAGCTTAATTTTTTAACCAAAAAAAAAGCTTAAATGTTATTTAAGCTATCGCCGTCTCTGTCGCTGCCTCACCATCACCGGCAATAGCCAACGAGGTGCAACACAATCAGCAAGGGTTGCCAAGCCTCGACCAATCATAAGTGAGGGCCTATAAGCCCTTGCTCATATATGAAAGGGGGTGAATGCCTTGCCCAAATCGAGCGAGGCTGGCTCTCACCTGTGGCCGATGGGGGTGTCGGTCCCTAGTTAGGGCTTGACGACCCCCATTGGTCGTTCCCACCTCACCAACTATTGCTAGCGATGATGGGACGATGGCAGCGAGGGCTGCATAAGCCCTTGCCACCCGGTTATCCATTCTAGTTTTTTTTATTTAAAATTTTACCCTTTTTTGGTTAAATTTTAAACTTGTTTCAATTTATTTTAATAAATAAATTTCATTTAAAGAAATTTTGTTAACCTTGCTTTTTAAAAAATATAATATGAATAAAAACTTGTATTTTAAATGGAATTTGAACCAAACCAATGTCATCTTAGACACATCATTACCATGTAGAAGAGAGAAAATATTAAAAAAACCATCATTTTTTTTGAGTTAACGGAAGGACTCATTTGCATAATTTGACAAATTTAAGACCTGATTACACTTTTGTAAGTTTTTGAACTCAATTTCATTTTTATGACAAGTTTTAGGACCTCTATTGGACATGCCCTTTTTTTAAAAAAAAATTTCAGTTTTTTTATTTTTAAACTAATTTTTTATTTTTTTTTTTTTTATTTCTAACTGAGCCATCCATCAGCTTTGAATATTAATCGACAAAATGCCACGTTTGAGATTTCTGGTAATACATATCAAAATTGGCAATCATGATCAAAAAAGATTGGTACTTAAGTGAACTAGACGAAATTTTAAATATTCTTCTCAAAAAATATTATACATTGCGAATTCAATCTTTATTTTTAATTTGCTAATTTAATCCTAAAGCCTTTTGTGATATGTCAAAATAATTTGAATAATGGTTGCTAAACCTTTATGGATGTTGTCTCTCAGTTTAAGGCCACTATTCCAATTATCAATTTTTTTGACATTTTCTTAACCTTTTCTTTTCTTTTTTTGCCTTTTCTTTTCAAATGGCCTGAATCTCGTCTCGTCTTTCAATTCCACAAATCCACCTTCCTCTTGAATCAGGGCCGTCGAATCTCATTGGCCATTACATGCAAATCTCAATAATATTCAAATGAAATTTCCAAACATGTGTGCAAGTCGAGGGCCAGGGCTCTGGCGTTATTACATGCAAAAATCAAACAGATTTCCATTCTCATCACATGGATCTGTGCAAGTCAAGGGCCATCGTGACTCTCGCCGGTCATTACATGCAAACTCAGAGGGGGAGGCGAGGCTAATGGGTTAATGCAAATCTCAGTAATATTCAAATGAAATTTCCATTCTCATCACATGTATTCACATATCTTTAATCACATATGACAAGCAAATCAAGCAATGAAAGTGAAGCTTACTTAGTCAACACCTAGGATATTCTAAGTTTACTTTTAAGAACCTTCATAACTTCGATGCTATATCCTCACTTTATCTTGAGAAGTTAGAAGAAGGGGGGTGTTTGGGGGTGGGGACTCAGAGAGAGGCAGTGGCAAGCGGTCCCTGCCACCACAATGATCCTTTGTACTATCTGGCATGGGCATGGTTGGGGTCCGGGGCCGACCCTAATTGAAAAACTGATCTCGCCCAAGTTGCTAACAACCTTAGGTGAGCCAGAGACATTTCTTGGGAGTGACCTCGGTAGTTCGTTGCCTGCGGTCATGGAGCCCAAGCTTCGACATGGTTAGGGTTGCCCGACATCAACATCAACATGTTTGGGGTTGTGCCTAACGTCTCCGATGATGCGAGATCATTTGCTCCTCATTTCTGATTCTTTTTCTAGTTTTCATTTTGGAAGTTGCATCACAACGTGTTTCATATGCAGATCCTAAACATTATTTGCCTTTGGGTAAAAACACTTTGGCTGAAGGTCCCTCTTGTAAATCCAAATTCCCGAAACTTAAGCATGTCCAAATTCCCCTCCCCAAGAGGAGCGTAGAAGCTCGAGGATGAGTATGTCCTGAGTAAACTCACCCTGAAAACCCATTACTACAAAGATTTTTTGTTTTTCCTCTTCGACAAACACTCTTTACAATGCCTTAAAGTTATCATTGAGTTTCGCTTGATGCAAAGGTCGAAATTAGCTTTAAAATGGCGCTCTTGAAAAAGTTGCCCATGTTTCCAGAAAAAAGAAACAAAAGGAAAAGAGAAAAGAAAAAAAAATTTAATTTTTTAAAAAATTATAAAATTATTCATATCGGTTCTAATCATCCTACGTGGCACTATTAGCGTTTATGTCATTAATTTCTGGTTTAAATTGGTTGATAGATTCAATTAATAAAATATGAAAATGTTTAAGACTCAATTGGCTAAATTGAAAATTTTAAGAGTGAATTAGTCAAAGTGTAATAGATTTAAGATTTTTTAAGTTATTGCAAGTAGTTTGCTTTGTGTGTAGGGTTGCAGTACAACGTAGTTTTTGGCCGATGAGAAAAGTCATTTTCAATGGAGGACAAAGCCAAGGCCCACCACCCCCATGCCACTGTGGTTACGAACAAACACTACCAGTCACGTCCTACTGAGGGCCGCAGTCGTTTCAGTTTTACTTTTAGGGAACACGACGCAGAGAGCATCTTAATGGGACTCTGTACGAACGGCTTACTGTCAAAATGGAAACGCATCGCAGGTACCATCTACCATATATGGAAAACAATCTGTGGTGCCTTGGCTGTTGCCCCACACATACTATCAACTTAAAAATCTCACTGCCATCACCAAGATCCACGATTGTCAACTCAATGGAAAGAGGAATTTTCTCCTCATATCTAACCTAGCTTTGAGCAAAATCATGACCATAGGAAGGTCTTTATTTTTATCTTTTGAAAAAGAGGAATATCTTACGTAGCATTGAGAAAAGAGAAATCTCTCGTGACCGAAAAACTCATGTCTAACCTAACTTTGAGAAAAGAAGAATCTTTCTTAACCTCATCAGTGATGACCGTGAGGAATTTTCTCAAACAAGGTATGGCGCCTGGCTAGACTTTAGGAGCCAAAATGGAATGGAATTGGACATTGAATTGGGAGAGAGAATTCGATTATTTATGTAAAGCTAGAATTAGCTTGAAAAAGACATCTTTTGTTTTAACGATATGGTTTTGAAAGTGGAAGTTTAGTGTAATGTGACCTAGGTACCATGAGGCTTAGTACAGATTGGTCTAAATGGACAATTGACCTGGCCTATTGCACATGGGCTAAGCCACCAAGAGTGCTCAAAGGGTAACTATTGGGAGTGCGTGTTACTTGTGAATCGCTTCGCAAAGCCTTTGTCACCTTTGAGGTACGACTCGAAGTACTATAAACTACCTTACTTAAAGTGCAAACATCTTCGGCAACATGGACCGACTTTCACCTAGCAACTTCTCTCAATTAAGTGTGTGATTTTATCCATTTTGACCTCATTTTGCCGTCTTAGAAGCTTGCCAATAGTTATGCCTTTTCTCTGAACTTGTCATCTTAGGATCATTCCATTCACTCATTAGATAGACTTGCAAGTTAGTTCGCTCCCAAACCACGCATCTATTGACAAAGACATCGACCCCATTAATGGAGGGTGCTTCTAACACCCAAGCCTTATGTTGCATTGGAGAGATCTAGTAAGGAGGGGGGAGTGACCGAATTCTAAATCTATTGTAATTATGTCAATTCAATTATTTTTTTTTTTTGTCAATTCAGTCCTGAACCTTTTGAATTTATACCAACTAATCCATTCGGACGATTTTTGCTGGCCGTGAGCTGACGTGGAATTTTTTAAAATAATTTTATTTATGATTATTTATTTATTTTATATAATTTTCTTTTTTTAGATTTTTTTTCTAGACTTAGCCTCGCAAGGGTCACTGGCCCCACACCAAAGGCTTGGGTGTCACAACTCTCTCACTCAAGTCGAAGGAGGCCATCGACCTCGCCCGGCTAGATCTGGCAAGGCGTCGTGGCCCTACTGCCTTGCCTAAGCCGACGAGGGTTGGTCGACGACCCTCGTTGATCCTAAGTACTAGGGGATAAATAAATATATATAAATTGAAAAATTATAAAAATTATTTAAAAAATCCACGACAACGATTTTTGGTCAAAATTGACCGAATGGATTGAGTCGGCATAAATGCAAAAAGTTTAATACTAAATTGACATAATTGTAATAGATTTATGACTTTTTTTTAATAATCCTCCCCTTTCTAAAGTGATACTCTTGCTCAACTAGTCACTATGTCACTGTTTGAATACTCTATCTTTAGGAGCTTAGCCTATGTGATCATGCCACATGTAGGGCCTGCATGGCAACGATTTTTATCCGAAAAAGTAATTCTGATTAGAATTGATTTTTTTTCTGATTTATTCCCTGTATGAGTTTTAGAGGATCAAAACGTGCTTGGTAGCTGCACAAAAATTTTTGTTTCTAAAACAGAAACGCATTTAGTAACTGCATAAAATTTTGTTCCTAGAAATTATTTCTCTTCCTAATTTTTGTCACTAAGTCAAATAACTATATAGTTACTTTGTGAAATTTCACCTAACATTGTGAATTAATTGAAGATTGATTCGTATTGATTCTCTTATTTATATATTGCATATTGCATTTAACATTTTTTTTGTGCTATTCCATCTAATTGCCGTGTCATAACGAATCATTTTAAATTTAAAAAGAAGAGACAATATTGGGTTAGTGTAGGATTTCATATCAGTTCGGCCTCCCAAGCCTATACCAAATTGCGATATCGAGGTGTGATCGGTCGATTTCGATCTTTGTGTGATCGGTGGCATGTTGCTACAGTCTTTGAGGAAAGTAAACCGAAAACCTTATCAAGCGTCAAGAGAAATCATTTAATTCTACATAACTAGAGAAATCTAGGGTCCGGGGACTTGGTTACGTCAGTGTTTCACTAACGCCCTTTTGATACCAAAGTTGAGTATTTTCTAAATATATTTCATGCAAATTTTCAATTCATAAACCTATGAGGTAAGCCAATACTAAATGTTCATGCAGGTTGTTTGTCTTTTTCCAAATTTTCTATAACTAGACTAAGTCTAAATTACCTATACCCACACAAATCACGAACAATGAAATCAAGTGCGCAATCCAGTAATGGCATTGATAAATCGTATCATAAAATCCTAATGAAGCCCTAAGAGTTTAGATAAATATGGTTCAGATTTAATTTTAAAGGTGTTTAAGATTTTCCTAAAAAAGAAAAAAAAAACTCTAAGAAATCTAGGGAATCTAGGCTCAAATTTATGAAAATAAGGTGAAATTAGCCTAATCTAAGCTTCTCTATTTTTATGGATTTTGTGAAATTTTCACTGATTTTTTAGAATTTTTTTAAAATTTTTTTTATCTTATATATTTTTCTTTGAAAATGAAATCTCATTTGTTTTAGATCAGGAAAAGTGATGAGAGAATTGAAAGGAAAGGTGAGATAAGTGAGATTTCATTCTATTCTGTAATTTCAAAAGTGATTCTTTTTCTCAGAACCAATTTTTTTTGTTCTTGTTTTTACCTCAAAACTGTTTTTGGTAATAAAATCAAAATCAGAATCATTTACGCTACAAAACATGATTATCATCCTTTTTTATTCGAAAAAGAGAATTAGAGAATCAAAATTATTGTCATGCAGGCCGTTAGCCACTTCTCTTTGATTTTGGATTTTGTAAGTTGATAATCGATGAAAAGCAAAGGATATCTCCAGTAACTAATGGCCTGCAACATCCAATTCCTCTTCCTGAATCCAAGCATATCAATACTTGTTCATGTGAACAGGTATACGGAGCGTTGTGTTTTCAAGGGATAATTACAGCATGAGTCCTAAACTTTGTGTTCTTCGGTACTTGAGCCTTAAAAACATTTTATTCGTGCATCTAATTACGTCCTGAAAACTTGTAGGTGAATCCTCCATGTTAGTTCTTCCATCAGCACCATCAATGTTGGAGTGCGTTAATTTTTTTAATTTTATTTAATGTTTGCACAAGGGCACTTGATATGGTGCCAAATAAGCGCACTCTCAATAAATAAAAAAAAAATCGAGAAGAAAGGAAAATGTCAAAACACAAAAAGAAATCAGTGAAGGGTGACGGCAAGAAGGGGGCCGCCGCCACTACTCCCTCTGTCGCCGATGAGGGATGGGAACCGTCGTCGTCGCGGGATCGCATTTCTTTCTCGTTGTTGAATCAGAAAAATAGGTTGGGGTCATCCTTTGGACCTAAAGGAGGCCCATGACTTTGTGGTGTGGGCTCACTGGGTTGTACCATCCTCTAATAACAAGAAAGCAATAGCAATTTAGAACCCTAAATTTTGGACAGTATTGTCATCGGATCTAATTTAAACAAAAGTAGGGCATTTTAAAATTACTATCTCCTCCATACATCAAGTCAAGTCCGACATAAACCCCATTTGCTATTTACTATATACTAGTTATTCAATTGTTTGCGAAAAGTTGCTTTTCATTCTTGACCTCACCTCATCGGATTTTGTTGGAAATGGATTCCGAAACAATGCACGAGAAAACAGAAAAACACGCCCAGAAGCTAATGGATCACTGATTGAAAAGAGTACATCATGCGACATAACTTACTTTGATTTTCATAGATTAAATGTTCAAAGCAGCCTTGAGAGAGCGTTCATCCACTAATTTCGTATTCGGGAGAGAGCAGAAAAACATCGTCTGTTTTCACTGTCTTTTCTTTTCTGTTCTGAGAACGTTGTAAAACCGACGTAAAGAAGAAAGAAGAAGAACGTGATCTTATTATCACGTTCAAGTAACTGCCTTGGGCTGGGTTTATTATTCTTTCAATTATTATGTAATGAAAAATTAGCACCGATATGTTAAAATTTGAAGAGAATAAATTTGAGGCAAAAGTATTTTTTGAAAAATCAGCACCCATATTCTAATTAGGAATTATCCCTTTATTCTTCCAACATTGCAATAACTCTCCCCGCTTTAGGGTTTTTGCAGAAAGGAAACACTGAAATACGTTTTTAGGGTGTATCACGTGGGCTTAATTACATCCTACTTTCCATGGCACAATTACACTTTACATCACAAACCTCATTATTTTTCGTGTAGTCAAAAGATGAATATATGATTTTCTTGTAGTCGAACCGTGACCTCCTTGGGGAGGTATAGAGCCACCCCAAAGGTCTTTCTGCCTTTTCTATGAAAATGAAATAAGTCTTAAAGAATTATAAAAGATAAGTATTCTATATTTGATGTTTTGAAGTAGTTGTGCTGAATAGAACTGTAAAGGAGTATTTTGAACACTAAAAGTAAAAAAAACCAAAACTTGTATTTCTTTAAGTACTGATACATTTCAACCAAAAAAAAAGTACTAATACATTAGTTAATTTGGCTCGAATAATCGATGATCTTTAAAAATGATTCTTTTGACAACTCAAGGCAATTAATTTCCCTAATTTTAGGTAAAATAACATAAATGGTCCATGAATTTTGCTTTAATGTGCAATGTCGTTCTTAAACTTTTAATTTGTTTAATGTGGTCTCTGAATTTTAGCCTAATGTGCACTTTCGTCCCTGAACTTTTGATTTGTCTAATATAGTCATGAACATTTACATATAGTTCAATAGTTCAAGGATTTGATTGAACATGTACCAATAGTTTAAAGACTATTGAATAAATAAAAATTTCAAGGAGAACATCGCACATTAAACCAAATTGAGGGACTATTTATGTAGTTATCTCTTAATTTTACAAGTTTCGTTGGGGACATTTAGCAATTATGTTGTAATTCAGATATGTGATCATTTCTCTATTTCTTGATCTTTAAATTCCAAACCGGGAAAATTTTATTAAAAACGATGCATGCTATAATATGAACAATGTATATTGCTAAATAACCAAAAAAAAAAAGATAATTTATCAGTTGACCTCGCTCGCTATTTCCATTAGAGCTATTCTGATAAATAGAATTATAATAGTTAGCATCGAGAAAAATACCAAAAAAATAATTAAGTCCTAAACCTTTGAATTGTATCAATTTAACCTTAAACCTTCTGCATTCATATCAATTAAGTCCATTCGACTAATTTTGGCTTGAATTATTAGCATTGACGTCATCCGTCCAACATGGCGTGACCTACACTGACTTGGACATTGTTAAAAAATATTTTAAAAATTAAAATTTTCACCCTCCCCAGCAGTTGGCGAGGGCCACCTTGCAAGGTAGCCCTCACCTAATCCCCAGCCATCAGCCGAAATGAAAGAAAAAATGAAAAAAAATAAAAATTCAAATATATTAAAAAAAATGTCTTGTTAGTGCCAATCATGCTACAAAGGACAACCGACGTCCACATCAGCTATTTCTGGTCAAAATTGATCGAATGGACTCAATTAACACATATGTAAAAGGTTTAGGACTAAATTGGCACAATTGAAAGATTTATGACTAAATTGGCATAAATACAATAGATTTATGGCTTTTGAAGTACTTTTCTACATAAATACAATAGGTTTATGGCTTTTGAAGTACTTTTCTACTCATCATCTTGTTATATGAGTACCATTTTAGTAAATAGCCCAATCACGTAGTTTTCCTATTATCGCATACACATACACATTTTCTATTTAATTATTTGATTACGCAAGATATAAATATAAAAAATGATCTACACTGTCATTAAAATTGTACTAGGAATCGGAACTATAATATGCCCGTTTTCATTTAGTCCCTTTTTGCATAAATTCTATTCTTTTTTCCTGATACTTTCCCCTTTTTATTAGGTTTATTACTATGATTTTTCCCTCTTATTTGACTTCTTCACTTCAAGGAAGACCAAAAGCTTTACCAAGCACCGCAGGTCGAGCGAGAGCATCGCCGCCCCACCACCACTAGCTAGGGTGTCGCAAAGCGAGGCAGAACTATTGCCAGTCTCATAAAACTGGATCGATCTCCTAGAGTTTCATGGGTTAGTGCTATTGAGAAAATGTTCCTTATGAATATTTTGATTTTGACAAAACTATCCTTCTTAAGAAAGAATCTAGTTAATGCCAATAAATTTTTATTGCAGGGATGAATACGTGAACAGTAGCTTATATTGTTCCAAACTTGGCATTCAAACTTTTTTGGTGTAGTTGTCACGTACTTGCTTTTGAGAAAATTAAAGTCTTTTATTCAGATAGAGTAAGTTGTTACTTCTGAAGAATAAACTCGAGAAAACTTATGTGACACATTAGCAAGGACTTTATTGAAACTCTTATTCACTGTTCTAATCTGTTCAGATTCAAAAGTCTCTTCTACTTTTGAAGATTGCTTCTGGATTATATTCAGATTCTGCAGTATCTTTTGACTAGATTTTAAAAATTCATGTTTGGCAAGTTTCCGATTTGACTGTATAATTTATGGAAATTTGTAAGATTTGATTGATGAGATTATTTTTTGGTCAAATCGGGAGAATATCCTCGATTGGATATTACCTTCCGTAAACAAGATATCATGAAGAATTGAATTAACTCAACTTATGAAAACTAAAGATTTAGTTGTATGAGCGATTGAATTTGAAGGATTCAGACTCTACTCCAACGAATATCAAATATTCTCAAATACAGTCTCATTTAATCAAGATTGATGGCATTCAACCAACGATTAAAGAGCAATCATTTGAAGACCTGTCCAACGTTTAATTTGGGGTGGAGTATAAAAGGAATATTCCATGGTGTCTAACTGAGTGAGATTAGAACTTACAATTCCAAAGCACTTGAGTCGTTTGTTGAGGAAACTATCCCGTCAAGAATTTTGATTCTGACAAAACTAGTTTTAAGAAGTCTAGTTAATGGAAGAATATTTTCCTTGCAGAAATCACGATGTGAAAAGAGCCTTGAATATCCCACAACTGGCGTTCAGACTCAAGGAAGAGTCGTCACCATAATGCTTCTAAATGGTCAGAAGGAGGAACTATGCTTGTGCCCCTAAGGGAATCAGAAGGAGGAGTCTGCGTCTGAGTAATTCAGATGAAGTGTTTAACTGCCTCAAATGGATTCAGATGGAGGACAACATTGCCTTGGAAGACCTCAAGAAGACTCATGTGAGACGTCGACAGTAAGATCCGTAAGAGCTCAAATTCACAGAGAAAAGGTGAATCAGATTCAGAGACTTCAAATGGTTTGAAAGCTGTTTCTGAACGGATTCAGATTCTGCAACTGGACTAAGAAGACCCACGATTGACGAAAGTCCGATTGATTTCGGAAATTACGGGAAGTGAAAGGATTCGATCTACAGGATGATTGTCCATTCTTATTAGGACAGAATCCTTGATTGGATATTATCTTTCTTTCCTTCCTCAGAAGATTCAACATCTCACGTAAATGGAAACTGAAGATTTAGTTGTATGGGCGAATGAATCTGAAGTTACCAGAATCTTTCTTCAACGGCTATCTAGCATCTTTCCAAGTTTATCTCGCATCAATCAAAGTTGATTGAAGATTGACGAGTGATCCCATGGAGCACCTTGACAACGGCTAGTTCGAGGTGAAAGAGGTATAAAAGGAGAGTGCTGGTATTCGTTCTATAGAAGTGAATAAAAAAAAAGACGAGCAAAAACTGTTGAGAGAAGTTCATTGTAACCTTGCAA
The DNA here is from genome assembly GCA_019149425.1 of Psidium friedrichsthalianum. Lineage (NCBI taxonomy): Eukaryota > Viridiplantae > Streptophyta > Magnoliopsida > Myrtales > Myrtaceae > Psidium > Psidium friedrichsthalianum. Next base: position 1,777 of record JAGVVM010001132.1, on the reverse strand, counting down.
TCATCATAGTGAAATCCAGCCAATCGGCTGTCATCGTGGGAGAGTGGAGGTAGGCTTACTATAGCCGAACCACTATAAATCTGCGTGCACATTTCTCCTTCTGAACTCCTTTATTTCGTGCATACTTGATCTATTTAGTTTCTGTGCTTGCTTGCACTTATAACTTAAGAATTCAGAAGCACCTATTCACCCCCCCTCTAGGTGTCGTTACTAGCCATATCAATTGGTATCAGAGCTCAGGTTGCTCACTTTTGTGAAGTGTTCTACTTTAGAGCTAACGATCTATCATGTCTAGCAACAACTTCTCAGGTTTTGGTGACTCATCATTCCACAACAAACCACCGTACTTCGACGGAAAGGATTACAACGTTTGGTGCAACAAGATGAAGTGGTTCATCAAAGCACTAGATGATCAAATGTGGGGATGTAGTAACCAGAGGAGTGGTCCCTATCATTTCCGCAAATACGGGATCAGAAGGAAACCCAGCGACTCTTATAGATACTGAAAGAATCAAGAGACAAGGACTAGACTCTAAAGCTGTTCACTCACTTTTCTGTGCTCTATCCTCACCAATATATAATCGTGTAGCAGAAGAAGAATCTGCAAAAGCGATATGGGACAAACTACATGTCACGTATCAGGGCACTAATCGTTGTCAAAGAAACTAAACTCAGTATACTACTGAGTGACTATGAAGCCTTTAAAATGAAATCTGACGAAACAATAGCTGAGATGATTGACATGTTTCAGATTCTGGCTAGTGGTCTGGCACAACAAGGTGCTCCTGTTGCTAAACCAATGCAGGTCAGAAAAATCCTCCGAGGATTAACCGAAGAATGGAACTACATCAAGCCTTTCATTCAGGAATGTCAAACTATAAGACCACTATCTATCGACGAATTGGTTGGAACTCTGCAATCATATGAGACAGAGAGGAACAACAACAAACCAGAGACTTCAAGAGGTAAGAAGTCAATTGCTCTTTCATCTAACTTTGATGATGAAATCTCAGATTCAGATGATGAAGATGAAGACGATGAAGAGCTCGCATTAATGGTGAAAAAGTTCAGAAAGATGGTCAAGAAAGGTAGATTCTTCAAGGGAAAGAAGACATTCAGAAGGAACGACCACAAACAATCTGGTCATGACAAACAGGAAGGTAATGACATCGTATGCTTTCATTGCAAGAAAGTGGGACATATTAAACCCAAGTGTCCACTGCTGAAGAAGGACAAAGCCAAATTTGAGAAATACAAGAAGGCTTTGAAGGCAGAAACACTAAGTGATTCTGAGGAAAGCAACGAGGACTATGCAAACATATGTCTCATGGCAAATTCAGATTCAGACTCAGAGTCAGATACGGAGGTAAATCTTTCTGAGCTACCTGATGATGTCTCTGAATATATAACTGAGCTTTGCAAAAACTATAAAAAAGTTATCAAAAAGATTTCAATTTTAAAAAGGGAAAATCAATCTTTGAAACAGCAAGATCTTTCTCAAAAAGATAGGATTGAGTTTTTACAAAAGGAATTCCACTCTTTAAAGGAAAGTCATGATCTTACTTTAAAGGAAAACGATTCGTTAAAAACCAAATTGAAAATATTATTAAGAGGTTTTCTCAAAACTCCAGAAATCTGGAAAATATCATTTCCACCCAAATTCCTTTTGACAAAAATCTGGTCTCGGTTTTGAAAACTAGATAATTTTGAAAACAACTTTTCAGATTCTGAAAACAGGTTGAAACATCGACCTACCAAATCTGGCACATCAAAACAT
>JAGVVM010001131.1:0-34245 GCA_019149425.1 Psidium friedrichsthalianum | reverse complement strand
TTCCCCCTCTCCTCTCCCTCTTCTCTTCTCCCCCCCTCTTCCTCCCCCTCCCCCCCCCGTCCTTTTCTCTCTCCTCTCTCTTCTCTTCCTCCTCTCTCTCCCCCTTTTCCTCCCCCCTCTCTCCTCCTCCCCTCTCCCCCCCCCTTCCCTCGTTCCCCTCCTCTTTCTTCCGCTCTCCTTTTCTTTCCCCTCTCCTCCCCTCTCCCTCCTCTTCCGTCTCTCTTTCTTTTTCTCATTTGTCCCCCATCCCCCCCCCCCCCCCCCCTTCTCAGACTTCTCAGCATAAATCTCTCTGCTATGGTGTCTGAGGTGAACTTGGTCGGGTCCAATCCAAAGGAATGGTGGATTGACACTGGTGCCGACGACGGCACGTATGCTTCCAACAAGGACCTGTTCACAACCACTTTCGAACGCAATTGATGGAGAGAGTCTTCATGGGAAACTCGGCCCGTCTGCGTTGAAGGCCAAGGGAAGGTGCTTCTGAAGATGACCTCTGGGAAGGAGCTGACTCTGAACAATGTTCTGTATGTGCCAGAAATCCGAAAGAACCTGGTCTCCCGGGTCTCTATTGAACAAGCACGGATTTTCGTATGGTGTTCGAGTCAACAAAGTTACTTTGTCAAAATCTGGAATGTATGTGGGAAGGGATATGTATCTGATGGGCTTTTTAAGCTCAATGTGTTGACAATTATCAATCAAGATAATAAGTCTTCTTTGTTAATTTGCTTGAGTCTTCCAACTTATGGCATGGCAGACTTGGACACGTTAATTATGATACATTGCGTAGATTAATTAACTTGGCACATTCCCTCATTCCAAATTGATTGTAAACACAAATGTGAAATTTGTGTTGAGGCAAAGTTAACGAGATCATCGTTTCAAACAGTTGAAAGAAACACCGAACCCCTTGAGCTAATTCATAGTGATGTTTGTGATTTGAAATTCATACAAACAAGAGGTGGTAATAAATATTTTATTACCTTTATCGATGATAGCACTAAATACTGCTATGTGTATTTGCTTAAAAGCAAAGTGAAGCCTTAGAGAAATTTGTTCTCTATAAGAATGAAGTTGAGAATCAACTCAACAAGAAAATCAAAAGATTGAGAAGCGATAGAGGTGGTGAGTACGAAGAACCGATTGGTGAATTCTGTGCACAACACGGAATTATACATGAAGTAACTGCACCCTATTCGCCTCAATCAAATGGTGTGGCTGAACGTAAAAATCGCACATTGAAAGAAATGATGAACGCGATGTTACTAAGTTCAGGTTTACCCAAAATATGTGGGGTGAAGCTATTTTGTCAAGCAATTACCTTTCAAATAAGGTACCTCGGAAAAAGGAGGATAAAACCCCTTATGAGTTATGGAAAGGTAGGAGACCATCCTATAATACTTACGAGTGTGGGGGTGTCTTGCAAAAGTAGCTGTTCCAACACCAAAGAAAACAAAGATAGGTCCTAAAACGGTGGACTGTATCTTTATAGGCTATGCACATAACAGTAATGCATATCGTTTTCTTGTACATGAATCGAAAATTCCAGATATACACAAGAATACGATCATGGAATCTAGGAATGCATCATTCTTCGAAGGTGTATTTCCTTGCAAATCCAATGATGGATCAAGTTCGTCCAAGCGAACGATTGACACTATGAATGAAGAAAGTCATGATTCTGATCATGACAGTATTCAGAAGCAGAGCGAGTCTGCTTCTGACCTACTCCAGGAAGAGTTCAGAAGCAGAGCGATCCTACTTCTGACCAGCTCAGACGTAGCAAAAGAGCAAGAGTGGAGAAATCATTTGGAGATGATTTTCTAACTTATTTGTTAAAAAGGAACCACTAAATTATTCAGAAGCAGTAAATTCTTCTGAGGGACTTCTATGGAAAGAAGCAATTAAAAGCGAAGTTGATTCTATATTGCAGAATCATACTTGGGAGTTAGTGGATCCTCCTCCTGGATGCAAACCTTTAGGATCAAAATGGATCTTTAAAAGGAAAATGAAAGCAGATGGTTCTGTTGATAAGTATAAAGCCAGACTTGTAATAAAAGGATACAAGCAACGAGAAGGCTTAGATTACTTTGATACTTATTCTCATGTGATGAGAATAAACTCCATTAGGATGATACTTGCAATTGCAGCATTGCGAAATCTAGAAGTACATCAAATGGATGTAAAAACAGCTTTCCTAAATGGTGATTTAGATGAAGAAATCTACATGGAACAACCAGAGGGTTTTATAGTTCCAGGACAAGAAATGAAAGTCTGTAAATTGGTTAAATCATTGTATGGCTTAAAACAAGCGCCAAAACAGTGGCATGAAAAGTTTGATAATGCAATGATTACCAATGGATTTAAGATCAATGAATGTGATAAATGTGTCTACATTAAAGAAATAGAAAATGGCTATGTCATTTTGTGTCTTTATGTAGATGACATACTCATTGTCGGTAGTGATGATGAAATGATCAAATCCACTAAGAATATGTTGAATTCGAGATTTGACATGAAAGATATGGGACTTGCTGATGTGATTTTAGGAATTAAAATCACAAGAACGTCAGAAGGTCTTATCTTAAACTAGTCACACTATGTGGACAAAATTCTTGGAAAGTTCAATGTGGATGATTCTGGTATTGCGAGAACACCACTTGACAATAGTCTTCATCTATCCAAGAATAGAGGAGAGAGTATTTCTCAAGTAGAATACTCTAGAGTTATTGGAAGTCTGATGTACTTAATGAGTTGTACTAGACCAGACATTGTGTACTCAGTTAGTAAATTGAGTAGATATACGAGCAATCCGAGTGCTGACCATTGGAAAGCAATTGTGAGAGTACTTAGGTACCTACGATATACTCGGAATCATGGTCTGCACTATACCAGATACCCAGCTGTTCTAGAAGGATACAGTGATGCGAACTGGATATCTGATATGAAAGACTCAAAGTCTACTAGTGGATATGTATTTACACTAGCGGGTGCAGCCGTATCATGGAAATCCTGTAAACAAACGGTTATAGCCAGATCCACAATGGAATCTGAATTCATTGCTTTGGATAAATGTGGAGAAGAGGCTGAATGGCTACGCCACTTACTAGAGGATATTCCAAAATGGCAAAAACCTGTGCCACCAATTTGCATATATTGTGATAGTCAATCTGCAATTGGAAGAGCACAGAGTAACATGTACAATGGTAAGTCTAGACATATACGTCGTAGACATAATACCATTAGACAACTACTCTCAACTGAATTATCTCTATTGACTACGTGATGTCAAAGGATAATATTGCGGATCCGCTAACCAAAGGGTTAAACAGAGAGTTAGTTGAGAAATCGACAAGAGGAATGGGACTGAAGCCCATGAAAGAATAAGTTGATATAAAGGAAACCCAACCTAGTTGACTGGAGATCCCAAGATCTAGGTTCAAAGGGACAACCTAATTATATTGACTTAGTGATGTCACTGTGGGGGTTTATCCCCAAAACCATTCCTCAGAAATAACAGTGATATTGTAAGGAAAAGGATAGCAATTTTGCTTTAATGATTCTTAAGTGGAGTAATCAAATTACTCAAAATTAAGTAATCACCTATGTGAGAGAGAAGTGGGGCCGCTTCAAAGGAGAATTGTTTGGGGCTAAATTCTTTAGAAACTCTCGCAGAACCAGGTTGATGTTCATGGCCAAAACGAACACAATCATGAGAACTGAAGAAACGTTTTGATGATTCCTGCGTGGAGTATATGGTTCGTTTACATAAGAAAGCAGGACAGTTCAAGGACATCATGTCTACTGGACAGCTAGTAAAGTAAATATACTTTCACAAGGGAAGGTTCAAAGGGTAACACCTACCTATCCTATGCAGGTTTCATTTGTCGAACACTATCATCAAGTCAAACTAAAACAATTTTCATTCATGTGGGGGATTGTTGGAAATATGGTGTGTTTTGATGGGTGAATGAGAAATTGTTTCTCAAAGAGCATCCTTGAGTTGGAAGTGGGAAACACTAGTCCCACATTGGAAAGAAAGAAGGCTTTCAAGTGCTTTATATATGGTTACACTCCTTTGGAGTGGTAACATAACAACAAAGTACTATGCCTCGCGCACAGGCGCAGGGGGTGCAAATCTCGGGCCTCAACGAAGGTTCGACGAGGGGCGCGTACGCACGACCTGCGTACATGAATGCGGACCAGAAAAATGGGTCTCGCGACTAGCCCAATTTTGCATCATGGCTCAACTTTCTTTTTTCCAAATGTTACGGATTTTGTAACGGCAAATGTTAATGGATGATTTTGTAACGATGTTTAATGCGAGCTCAGAAGCAGAGTATGTTTCGGATGAGCTCAGAAGCAACGTTCAGATTCAGAAGCAGCTCTCGCAGGGTTCAGAACCAGCGCTCAGAAGCAGCTCGCGCAGGTTCGGAACCAGCATTCAGAAGCAGCTCGCGCAGGTTCATAACCAGCGTTCAGAAGCAGCTCGAGCGGGGTTCAGATCCAGCGTTCAGAAGCAGCTCGCGCGGGGTTCAGAACCAGTGTCAGAAGCAGCTCATGCAGGGTTCAGAAGCAGCTCGAGACGCTCAGAAGCTGACCATTTGTAACATTTTTGGAATGTCATTACATTACGGTCGTTACAAATGGCAGAGTTAATCATCCATTATGCCAGAAACGGCAGAATTAATCAACCGTTACACCGTAACAATTACAAACGGCAGATTTAATGGTCGGTTATGCTACAACAGTTACAAACGGCAGATTTAATCAGCCGTTATAAACTGTTACGCCATATTATTCCGGAATAATCCCTCCACTCATCTTATAAATAACTGGTTTCTCGTTCTTGTTGAGGAGCGCGAACATTCAGATTCTGACTCAGTGCAAAAGGCTTCTGTTCTTCTCTGTTTTGCTCTGTTTTCTGCTTATTCTCTGCATTGGTTTTTCGATAGTGTTCAAACACCAGTTTCTTCAAGTTCGCCGAAAGCTCTGAGGTTCTGTGCTCACCTCCTAGCTGTTAACCGTTGTATCCTGGGAGACAGACGTTCACGAAACCTCAAGCACAGAGTTGAGGGAACGAATCTGTTTTAAGGAAACTGTGTTGAACACAGGCCTCGGTTATATCTAGTGTCGATCTCACGATTTCAATTTCGTGTTGAAAAATCTGTTCCATTGCTTATACCGTTCTAGGAATTCTTTTACAAGTGAATCTGAATCGTTCTGGAGTTGATTCTGAACTGATTACCAACATTTATTCAGGCAGATCGTTTCTTATCACTCAAATTGTACATCTGTCGTTTTGCCAATTCTCGATGCCAGAACCACATGCCATGCCAGGATTCTGTTGGTTACGGTCCTTCAAACACATTTCACATAATTTACACCCCACCACGACGCGATCGGATCACTCGCTGACTCGCTCGTGTGGGTCTCATCACAAACCCACCTTGATTACACAATAGGGGTCCTCTCCGATCACAACGGAGGTACACAACAAATGCTCGACTTTCACCAACATCCACAAGACATTCAAACATTCCTCAATCAAGGCATCTCAATCCACTTAGACTTTCATCCACCATTCCGATTCTTATGTGCAATGCTATGCATTTTTCTAAAACATTTCTTTTTTCGAAAAAAAACCTTAATGCAATGTAAATTTCAAAATAAGTCAGACTTCACACAACGCCTAGACCCACTTTTCAATGCGTGACTTGGTTCATTCCTGCCCCCATCGCCATCTTAGAAACCTGCCAGGAGCCGCACCTTGTCCGAGCTCTCTCTAGCTTCGGCAATCACTCCCCGCCCTCATCAAACTGGGTCGTTACAGGCCCACCAGCTTTTGCCTGGTTCATCCCCAAGTTAGGCACCTACTAAGAAGATCCCATTCAACACATCCCATACCATGTCTCACTACAGTTTTTGGGCATCCCGCACAGCTTGTCTCATACCAAGCGACGGTTTATCAAGTCCAACAAAATAATGTCATGAACTATGCATATAGGTTTTTCAAACTTCAAATTTTGATGCAATCAACACGTGCAATGCATGATTGTCCTCACTGCTCCTCACATACTACTCACTTCACATCAAACCCTGTCTTAGGCTTAACATTATCGATCACTATACTGCCCCATCAAGCACAAAGATTATCAAGCCTATACATTGATCAATAAAGTTCTCATCCAACAAGCGGCCACAAGGCAACTATCGCTAGTACACAATAACTAGGGCCTAGGTTTTCACCTCAAGTTCAATCGCACCTGCAACTTAACAAAATCACTGTAAATCATTCAGTATCAAACGATTCAAGCCTAGCACTCATAGGCATACTCATGCGGCAAACAAGATTTGCTCAAAGCTAGCAAACACCTAGGATCGATCTGCTTGACTATCCCATAGATCAACACCCTTATCGCTTCAAATCTCGAATACACTTCCGGTCGAGCTATCCTTGCTCTAAATCGCCACTCCTTATCACTCCACTGACCTGCTCTGATACCAAAACTGACTATAGCGCCCCAGAACGCTACCTCAAGGCTTACCCATTACTTGCTCTCTTCTTATTGGCGCCATCTTCATCATCTCCATCGTTCTATCCAATGCCATGCCTACACATTTGAAAAGATAATCCCCAAACAGGGGTGAGCTAACAGCTCAGCAAGTTCACCCTCTAAATCTCACCCAGGATACTAGATACCCTCAGATCGACCCTAAACATGCGATCCTAAACATGCACTCTCAGGTTTCTAGGCCAATATCAACCAGATAACTCAAGCAACGAAAATTTCAAGAAACCAGAGAAACAGTTCACAATTCAATCAATCATGCTCAAAAGTCAATCATTTTGGTTTATTATAATATCTAAGCCGTTCACTTTGCCTAATTTGCTCCGATTCCGTTGAAATTGCTTAATTTCTCCATTTTGCTATTAGGCGCGCACTTTGGGCCCACCAAATCATAATAATTGACCATCGACATACGTGTACAACCCATGTGCAGTGTTTCACAGCTCGTGAACAGTACCTTAGAATACTATTTGGGCCCGATTTTACCTAAACCGTTCCAAAAATTCCTTTCCCAACATTTAAGCCTCATCGTACCATCACCGGCACCCACGGACAGCTCAAGTCCAGCATGAATAGTAAATTTTCTGGCGTGAACAGTGCAACCGACACGTCAACAGAATTGGTTTTTCACTTTAAACTCCAAACCGGTCAAATTTTCTAAACCGTTCTACCTCTAACACATCCTAAAGCCAATCCATGAATAATCTAACATCCTACTCAAGATTTAGAAGTAAAACTCACCAAGATTAAGCTAGAATAGCTCTGCCAAGAAGCTAGAGCAACAACAGCACACAAGAGTGGAAACGGCGGCGAAAGACGACAACATACATGCCTGAATCAAACAGAATTTCAGAACGAATCAGAGCTCATCTAGAGCTGATTCTTGCGTCAAAATGTCAAGGAAAGAAATACGAAGAGACTCACGTTGGTTTGACCTCAATCGGAGCAGCGACGACTCCGGAATCGACGAAAAACCGCCGGCACAGAAAGTTGGAAATCAACCAATGTCAGTGAGTTTTGTGGGCTTATACTTAATAAGAGCAATATAAATATCCACTAACTATATGCAAAAAGAAAATCCTCATTCAATTTTTTAAAATTTGAACCAATACGAACCTCAATTTTAATAGAGTTGTCATTTACATAGAAGGCAACCTATAAAAAGAATTATCAATGTATACAATCATCATAATGTGAAAATTTATCTTGAGAGTTACATACATCATCATATAATCACATTTAGGCAGAGTACATGATATGCGGTTGTATACTCTCTATATTGCAACATCCATTAGAATATATTTTAATCTTCATTAATTCACCACACTTGGTTGTATGAAAGCACTTAGACTAGGCAATTCTCAATTATATGTTGTGCATGTAACCATCCATGAAACAGTACGCAATTACCTCCTTTGGGAGTATGATCACGTATTAAACTAGGAGAGATCCCATTACTTTATAAATCGTTATTTATTAAATCCAACCAAGTGGCCACTTTGGCGGTTACAACCCAATTGAATTTACTAAAACTGTGATATAAACTTTATATTTCACATTGTTTGTATATTTAAACATAATTTTCAATTTCTTGATCGGGCTAATTAGTCACAAAATCACGTACCCTGCTAATCAACATTGATCTAATCAAAATTACATGTTAAAAAACATATATGTAGTTGATAAATTATGCCCTACACAATCTGTATGTGGTACTTACATGTGAGCTTGTACCTGTATTTCAAAAATCATAGAGAAATACATAAAAAAAAATAAATAGAAAAATACCACAAGCAATGCACGTATTTATGGCTCCATAGGTATTTTCCATTCATAAGAGCATTAAACATGTCAAATAAAAATACCACCTTGTAGAGCATGAGCATATGAGTACTTCGATACTTGAAACTCACTGATCGGGCCACCCAAGCACTCTTATGCGCCACCTGAAGATTTGGTGTATGAGCCCACACTCAGATATATGCATTGCACGTGTTTTGTCACCAGTTGATCCTTTAAACCGGTTCGACTGGTTTAGCTGGTCCAACCATTGCCCCTTGAACAAAAAATTAAACCAGGTCGAGGTAGTTTAGTCAAAACCGATTAATGATTGGTTTGACTGAACGATTTGAGTCAATAGTTAAATGGATCGGGCCAGGTCAATGGATCGAGTTAGGTCAATTGGATTAGGTTAGGTTGGGTCCGGGCTGACGTGATGTCAACTGACGTTAGCCTTGCATGTGTGTGGTACGTGTAGGTTAGGTTTGTATGTGGCTAAATTGTTTGGTGCATGGTTGCCGTGTGCGTGGTGCCTTTCGGTGCGTGGCCACATGTCTAACATCCCCTAGTAACGATCCATCTATGGTTTTGCTCGTCTCATCGGGTACTTTTTGGGTATATAAATCAGATTTCACTTTTACTGAAAATGAATTTTAAAAAAACAAATACATAAAACGTGATTTGAAATCTAAAACGTGTAGGTTCTGATATCACATGTGAGTTGCGATTATAACTTTAAGCAGCTTCTTAAGATCATCACATATAGATATGTAAATTACAATTATATAATGTAGAGGAATTGACGTACTTTGTTTAGGATCCATCATTCTTGATGCGAAATTGCGATGAACTGATGCGAAAGAACTTCTTCTCTATAACCCCTTTAATCACTAGCTTTAATGAGATTGCTCCTCACGTATTGCTTCTTGAGACAACTCTTTATGTGAGGTTATTTATGCATTATGGTTGAAAGGAGGAGACTTGAACTCTATTTATAGAATTTGTAACCTACCCTCCAATTACGGATAAAGTTTAACTTGACCCACACTATCCAATCCCATATTGGACTAATTAAAAAGCCTTATTGCTAAGAAATCTTATGTCTAAGAAATATGATCTCTTTACTTTATTAAATTAATTGATTAATTATACTATTAATTAATTGGGTTAATACCACGAAAAACCCTAAACCGGTACGCCTGTGACAAATTTACCCCAAATTAATTTTTTGACCATGAAAAACCCCAAACTGGTACACTTGTGACAAATTTACCCTCCGTTAACTTACGTCAAATTTCACCGTTAAATTTGCTGACGTGGATGACACTTGTGCCTTGGTACGCTGATGTGGACATAGTCTACGTGGGAATCTCATATGATTGATACCGCGAAAAACCTCAAACTGGTACATTTGTGATAAATTTACCCCCAACTGGTACATTTTTGACAATTTTACCCTAAACTAATACACTATGTGACAAATTTACCCTTGCACTTTTCTATCCTTTGCGTTTTTTTTTTATTTCTTTGGCAAATACATGCTGAATGTCTTTTTTTAGGCATATTGATTGCTTTCAAGTGCACCTAAGTGTTTGACAAATAAAAAGTGCAACAAAGTGCGATTATCATCCTTAAAATTTACCTTCGTTTAAAGTTTAAAGTTGCAAAGTTTGCACGGGATGATATGAGATAAATTACCTTCGTTTAAAGTTTAATGTCGCAAAGCTTGCACGGGATGATATGAGATAAATTACCTTCGTTTGAAGGTAAATTTTAAGGATGATAATCACACTTTGTTGCACTTTTTTTATTTTTTCAAACACTTAGGTGCACTTGAAAGCAATCAATATGCCCCCAAAAAACATTCAGCATGTATTTCCCAAAGAAATTAAAAAAAAATTCGCAAAGGATAGAAAAGTGCAAGGGTAAATTTGTCACATAGTGTATTAGTTTAGAGTAAAATTGTCAAAAATATACCAGTTTGGGGTAAATTTGTCACTAATGTACCAATTTAGGGTAAATTTGTCACAAATGTACCAGTTTGAGGTTTTTCGCGGTATCAATCATATGAGATTCCCACGTAGACTATGTCCACATCAGCGTACCAAGGCACAAGTGTCATCCACGTCAACAAATTTAACGGTGAAATTTGACGGAAGTTAACGGAGGGTAAATTTGTCACAAGTGTACCAGTTTGGGGTTTTTCATGGTCAAAAAATTAATTTGGGGTAAATTTGTCACAGGCGTACCAGTTTAGGGTTTTTCGTGGTATTAACCCTAATTAATTTAACCCACAATTAAAAAAACTCTGATAGAGGTTGCCGACCTCAAATGGCGGTCTTTGGTGACCTCATATTGAGGCCGCCACTCAATGGCATCCTAAATATGAGGTCGACCCGCTGTGGTCGGCTTGGTCCATGGCTTCTTTTACCTCAATCCAAGGTCATGCAGCCGCGACGACTCAGATAAAGATCGTGGACACGGTGATGACCTCCGTTTTGCGGTGGTTGCGGAAGTCCTTGGTCCCGACAGCCAGTGTGAGCGAGAGAGAGGAGGAGGGAAGGAGGGGATACACAAATGGCGATAACAACGGCATCTCAATTAATCGATGTTTGAGTTGAGCAGACTTTGGGGTTTTGAGTGGGTGATGCGCTTAAGATGGGGACAATTATGGAATGAAAATGGCGATTTTGTAAATTAAGCCGCAATACCAACGTATGCCAGATATAATTGTTATCTAAGTCAAAACTGAAGGTGCCAAGATATATTTTTGAAAACAAAGACATGAAAATGGTCTTGGAATGAAAGTAGAGGATGTTTTTGGTAAGGGTTAATAGCACGAAAAATCTCAAAATGTGACACTTGCGACAAATTTATTACAAACTATTTTTTTGACAACAAAAATCTCCAAATTAGTACATCTATGACAAATTTATCGCGTACTACTTTTTCGACCATAAAATAAAATCCAAAATCGGTACACATATGATAAATTTACTCCAAATTATTTTTTGATTGCCAAAAACTTAAAATTGGCACAGCTAAGGTAAATTTATCCTAAACTAAATTTTGAACATAAAAAATTCCAAACTAGTATACATGTGACAAATTTACATTCTGTTGATTTCCGTTAAATCAGGTTACTACTACAAAAATCCTAAATTGATACACATATGACAAACAGAGGGTAAAACCCAAACTGGTACACCCATCAATTGCCAGGTATTGTCCAACTTAATAATTCTATAGTAAAATTTTGCATAAAACTAACAGTGGGTAAATTTATCATAAATGTACTAATTTGGGGTAAATTTGTCACATATGTACCAATTTAGGATTTTTCGTGATATTGACCCTTTTAGTAATTTCCTTTGAAAAATCATACGAGGGTTATATCGATCATACTCGTGGATTAGCGTTGGGCCAAGTCTATTTCGCTCGAAGATGATATGTCGTCAATGATATTTTAAATCTAGGTTATAAAATTGTACCTTTTGTTTCCCTCTAAAGTACGTATTGACCAAAAGAAAAGTACGTATTGGTGCTCCATACACATGAGAGCCCAACCTATATGCATCATTTATATGTGAGTATATTCATGTGTGCTAGGAGAGTACAGTTCTTTTCATCTCTACACAGGGATTCGTCGTCTATCTTCTTTATCCTTATTTATGTTCAGATTCATTTGTTTTCGCACTTTTCCAACTTTGATATTTATGATAGCTGTACCTCTCTTCTTTGGCTTTTCTTTTCGGTTTGCTTGAAAGTACTTACAAGTATCGTTTAAACTTGAGTTGACTCATATCCACTTGGAGTATAATCTGGATCAGTAATACAATGATAACTTTAGGTTCATCCTAATTTACGCCTAATACCCGAAAGAAACCTCAATTTTAGGTTCATCCTCAATTCTATCTTAAATGTTTTGCATCTCATAGAAAATCACCAACGTTTAATCTAGTCCCTATTAAACCTTAAACTTTTTTGCATCTCATAAAAATTAAAAACTTTAGGTTTAGTCCCGCTTCTACCTGAACTTTTTTTTGGTCTCATAAAAAATGACCAAGTTAACCCTTGGACCGAAAAGCCCTCAATGATGAGGTATGTAGCACCGACACTCTTCAGAGGCATCGGTGTTGTATTCGACACTCTTTGATACTCGACATGTGATCAACCCATGGTTAGCGCTCTAGACATGCCAGCAACATGCAAGTCCAGCGTCTGCCGTTTTGACATGTATGGGGTTAAATTTAAGCATTGTCAATAAATTTGGGATCAAAATGTAAATTTATATTTAAAATACACACACACACACACACACACACACACACTCAGGTCATATACCTAGCCACCCCAAAGGTAATATACTTAGCTAGAAAAAAAAAATCTAATTGCGAATCCCTAACAGAAGGAGAAGAAAAAACTTACCGTTCATATATATATATATATATATATATATATATATGCTAATTTATCATGTATATATAAAATGTTCATTTAATATATAACGTGTCCCCAATATGTCGGAATTCTCTATTTTTTGAGAAATCACGTGTCGATGTGTCATGTCATGTTATGTCGTGTTGCATCACCTCGTGTTGTGTGTCATGTGTCGTGTTGGTTCTGCCACAGCTGATGAGGCATTTTTAAGTCATTACTTTATTTTTTTTTTAATTTCATATCCAAGAAGACATCTTTTGGAGATGAATTTCCATGTCAGCCCAAACAACGTCTTATTGAATTTGAAATTTAGGTAAAAAGTGAAGTCATTAGGGCTAGTTTTCTTCAATTGTTCTTACTCTTAAGAGATTTTTCCTTCCATATCATTTGGGGATCTTTAATTTTGTGCTCAGTCTTCAATCACTCGTGGTCGGAAGTCTCCCTACTCTTGTGGTCAGAGAACTCACTCTATAGACACTTGGCTCGGAACGCTCGAACACTTGGGAGTTTTTCATCTCTTAGTTGTTAAGAGAAATTTTGGATGGAGGGTTAAGGAGGGTAAATTTGGGATTTAAGTAAATATTGGTGGTTTTTTTATGTGATAAAAAGAGTTTAGCTTAGAGTTGGGAATAAATCTAAATTAAGGAAAAAGTATGCCATTTTGTTAAAGGTGTGGTCAAGGGATTTTTAGAAACTCAAAATGAGCCTAGAGAACTGCTTGACCTCACCGAATTTCAGTTGAAGTGGTACCAACAGGTCAAAGAAGTTATATCAAATTACAAAATTAACTACACACTGTTTATTTAAAATTAAGTTAAAGCCAAAAATGATCTTATTTTGTCTTCATCTCTTTTATTTAAATATTACTCGAATTGTATAAACAAAAGACTATGTTAAATACAAGTCGATTTTTTTTATGCTATAATAGTTCTAGGTATTTCAAATTTGAAAAAGGTTAAAGTGTGCACCCAGGAAAGCATTACTCAACTTCACAAAGCACATCAATTTTGTACCTTGAGACTCGCTTCCCATGGTTCGATATAAGGCCATGTTAACTAGTATTTCCGGAGCACTTGCAAAAAATATTGTATAAGGGGAAATTTCAGTTTTAGAACACCTATCACACGTTTCACTAGAACAAATAGTGCATTGAATATTGTAACCTTTTCTAAATTAGTTGCATAATAAGTGCTCTAGACACAAGGTTAGTGAACTTTTCTGTGTGTTTGTGTATGAGAACCTTAGAATGAAGCTCAGGAAACATGGCGAGGAAGCTTAGGAAACTTGGAGTACGCATTCTCCCACGAGTCCCATTTTTTCAAAACGGTTCAAGGCAACGATGGATTGTTCTCGGAATACCTTCTTCCAAGAAGGTTTAGCTTTTTATTGGCATTCCCGAAGGCAATATTCCACATCACCCTTTTTTTTTTTGGTCGGAAACCACACCACCCTATTAAATGTTGCATTTTTGGAAGAGTTCCGGTCTTCCATCAAGATCTCTAGTTCTCTTCCTTATTGAACAATCCTTAGACCTTTACCAAAATTGTAATTGCATTCTAAACCTCCCAATTATTTTGATTAAGTCATAAATCTTTATTGAAATGTGTAATAGAGTCCCACAACTCTTGTTGAGAGAGAAAACTATCCAAAACATTATGGAACTATTGTACGTGACCAATTTAGTCCTAGATTCTCAGTTTTGGCTAATTTAGTCCTAAGTCTATTGACGATTTTCCAATATTGTCTATCTGGCCAATTTAACATGGAAATCGCTAATGTGGTCGTCAGCCATCCTACATGACAGGGTTGATAGTCACATCAATGGTTTTTCTTCATCTTCCCGAATGGCCCGGCGGGGGTTGTTGTGGCCTTGGTGATGGTTGGTGACCCTTGTTTGTGGCCGTCAAGGTGTGCATGCCCTTGCGGAGACCCCGACAACCCTATAAGCCCTTTTGGAAAGATGAATAGTGGTAAAAAAACAAAAAATAATTTTTTTATTAAAAATAGAAAGTTCTAAAAAATTTAGAAAAATTGGTCAATGACAATTTCCAACGAAAATGAGTTGAATAGATAATATTGAAAATTTGTTAAAAATTCTAGGACTAAATAGACAAAATTAAAAGGTTTAGGACTG
Source organism: Psidium friedrichsthalianum (assembly GCA_019149425.1). Taxonomy (NCBI): domain Eukaryota; kingdom Viridiplantae; phylum Streptophyta; class Magnoliopsida; order Myrtales; family Myrtaceae; genus Psidium; species Psidium friedrichsthalianum. The sequence goes on along the minus strand of JAGVVM010001131.1, from coordinate 19,323 downwards.
AATTGTCTACTGTCTAATAGGATTAGGACTTTTTGAACAATTAGTTCCATATGGAGAACTACAATTTAAAGTTTCCAAGTAGGCAATGTTTAAGTGACTGTTGATACCTAAATTTTGACTATTCGTTTTGTCGTTGATTATATAGAAAATTAGAGGGTAACCTTAGTCCCCTGATAAAAATATTCATATTAATTTGAATATATTTTTTGGCATTTATATATAGTTTTAGGAGATTGCATATAGTTCAATTAACATAGCATGCATCTGCATATAAATTTGACCGATGGCGAAAACAAACCTTAAACAAAAGCGCAGACTGGGCTAGAACCTAGTGAAAATTCGAATAAGGCATAAAATGGGGTAGTGGCTGAAAATTCTAAGAGAAAAGAGCCATAATTGGCCTAATTTGAGCTTAATTAACCCATTTAAAGTATAATTAGAAAAAACACCTTTAATTAAAAGTCCACTAATAATAAGAAGCCCAAAGTTAAGTCCGCAAGAAGCAGGCAAGCCCATGGAGGGGGCCAAATTTCGGCCAAGCCCATCCAATGGGCCAGCCGAATTCCTCAAGGAGAAATTCAACAAATTTTGTCGCCTAGGGACCAAAAACGCAAAAATTCAAAAGTCGGGGGATTGTTTTGTAAATAGGTGAAAAGAGCGAAACCCTAGTATTTTTTTTTTTATTTAAGCATGATTAAATAGATAATTCTAAGGTTTCTTGAGCCTCATCGTGTCGCAGGCCACCTTAGGCAGCCACCGTCCTGAATCAAGTCATATTATTGATTGTCGCCCTGAGCCATTGCTAAGTTGTCGCGCCTCAACCGTTTGTAACCGCCAACAACTATTCGAATTAGGAAACGTATTTGCAAACTAGGTGACAATCCTCATTATATTTTGTTGCCTATTCCGAATATTTGTTATCTAACACTATATTTTTTAGTATCTAGACATTATCTAGTAGATTTGGGCGGTACAAACAAAATAATCATAATTATCAATTTAACCCGTGAGATGTGGGGTTATTTTTCTAATTATTTTGATTTTAAGATTGTCGATAATTGTTAACTTAATTTGAAAGACGCCAAATTATTTATTTCGATTTCCACGATCTATTACCTCATATTTTGAATGGATAGTCGTGGATTGTGGCTGGAGATGTATCTTGCTTGGATATGATTGCATCATTTAGATTAGGAAGCATTTTAAGTAAGATTGCATCTTAGGGTAGAATATTTGCATGGATAATGTTGCATGTTTAAGTAGACCATATGTCAGATAACATTGCATCTTTAGATAGTATTTGCATGTTTAAGTCATATTGCAGGTTTAAAATAGTGCATTTAAGATAGAATAGGGATTAGGCCAATTCCATACATGATTTAGATCAGAAAATTATTTTTGTCACGTGATTTAATTTGGCATTTCATTAATTTGGAAAATCCAAAAAAATGAAAAATGTTATGGGTATCATCTTTGCCACATCATCATGCATTCCATGTCATTTAGAATTGCATGTCTAGGCTGCATTCATATTTACCCGTAGGATGTTCTATATGTCAAGCAGTATGCATGTTAGGTTGCATAACATTTAGATCGAAAAGTTGATTTTAATTGCATGCCATTTAGGTTAGTTATGTGGTCAATTAAATTCATATAGTATGGATCCATTAGATAATTTGCATATTTCTTTGCATGTCATGGACTCCTGGCACCTAAGTTAAATCACGCATTGCATAATAGGTTACTCTTCCCCAAATAAAAAGGGAAAACCCAAAAGAGAGAATAATTCCGTGGCACATGCTCCCTGCAATCCATTTGTCTTATCTTGGGTATTTATTTCATTATTTGCGCACCCACCTGGTAACCTTGGCCCTAGTGATTTATGTTAAAATTAATCTAGATTGCCCGCTAAAAATTTTTTAATGCTATCAAAAGAGCGTTAGAAAAATCTAGCGTAACCAAGTTCCTAGACTCATAATTTTTGGCTCGTAGGAATAAAATATTTCTTTTGTACTTTATCTATGTGTCTAATTGATCAACCATAAATTGATTAGTGGCGATTTCAAGTGAAATCAATTTACATGTTAATAACTTGAGCCCTAAATTGTGATTGGTATAGACTTGGGAGAGTCCACGATAAGTGTAACAACTCAGTATTCCATTAAACTAGGATTGGGAAAATTTTAGGTTGCGACAGTGACACATAGGCAATTTTAAGTACATTGAAAGGACTTGATTACACATTTTAATGTTCAAGACTTGACTTAATAATTCAAAAGTTTTATGACTCGATCGAATTTTATACGCAAAGTTTAAAACTTTCAATTCAATTTTCTCATCTATATATTCGTACCTTGTTTGCACACTATCTTTTGGGCCAAGCTCTTGAACTTTCATAATCCCAAAATTTCCTATTAGCTCTTCAACTTTAATAACTCGATATTGCAATTAGAGGTGTCAAGTTCTATTTCCCACAATTTATAATTATCAATTTCATTCTCATCAATTGGGTCCAACAATTTGTCCACATGCATCAGGTTTGCACTCCTATAAATTATTCATTATCAAATTGTTCTTCGTGTGAGGAATTTCGAGCTATCAAACATATTCTGCTCGTACTCTGACGAAAAAAAAACATTTAGGGAAGACGGTTGTACACTCAATTTAAGCGATAGATCTAATGGAGAGAGAACTGTGTCAGGCTATTCAACATAGTAAGAGTAAAGCTTTACTTCTTTGCTTGTGCTCATTTTGTACAATTTGTGGAAAGTCAAAATTGTTGAACTTATGTTTCCTGTATTGTGAAGTTGAAGAGAAAATGCTTTCCTAATAGTATTATCAGGAAATGTATAATTTCAATTATAGATCTACACACTATCACTAAATATTTTGTATAAAACACTCACTGATTGGGAGATTGTGTGATCAGAAATAATTGATAGTATTATTAGATGGTCAGACTAGCAGCTCCTTTTTGTATTATAAAACACGAAAGTCACATTACTTCATAACGCAATTACAGTTAAGCGACATCTATATCAAACGGATTCTTAGGGTCCATATTGTTCTGCTTAGAGAAAATGTCTTCGAGAAAATGCAAAGGCTTTTGGCAATGGCTTGCCAATTATTTGCCACCCGCTGGTGGTTGAGGACTTCGACGAAAAAGTTAGGGTTTTCTATTGGGATAAATTTGAGCCAAAAGATCTTGATTCAAGATAAATTCATGAGAAAGTGGGGGGATATTTCTGTAATTATGAAAGTATAGCAAGAGTAAAACTGGAAGTAAAAAAAGAAGAAGTCTATTTGCATTCCAAAAATGCAGTAGTCCAAAGTTCCTTTGGATCTGCCTTGGGTTAAAGGTCTTAATGCAATTGCATTTCCCCAATGCTATCTAAAAGAATTGCCAAATTCCATTTGCAGTTGGTCACTGAACTTTAAGATCCCAAAGCACCTTGCAAATGCTGATCCAAATAGGCTGTGTTTGGTCGTTCGGATTTCTAGTTAGAATTGGATTGGATAGTACAAGATAAGAAATTTAGGAATTTGATCTTATCCTATCTCCTATTTGGTGAACTTCGGATTTAAAGTCGATATCTTATATCCCATCCTATCTATTGTTTGGTAGAAATTTGATATCAATATAATGATTCTTGACTTGTTCCATCCAAAAGCTCTTCTCTGGAGTCGACGTGGTGGATCTCAACCGTTCACCGAGGTTCTCGGGTCCAGGCTTGAGGGAATAGCTGGCAGGAGCTGTTGCAATTCTAAGACATAGTAGCATAAGTAGCATAAAAAAATATTGATATATTATCAGTCGAAGGATTTGTAGATAGCATGAGGAAAGTTGTAGACAATTTGATCGAAGGATTTGTGCTTAAAAATGGGGTGTTTGCTCATGCTGCGAGCGTCCACTAAAGGGCAAAGAGGAATGGAAGATTTACTCAGATGGGTCTAGTAGGCATGGTACCCACTGAGCGTCAGACCTCGGAGTGTGATTTCCACACAACCTGGTGATGAGCATCTCTCGGCAAAATTAGTTCAAATGAAGAGAAACCCAGGAAAAAGCGAAGATTCAGAGCATATGGTGAATCATTGAGAGGGTGTTAGCGCAAAATTTGCTCTTCTTTGGCAGCCAGAACTTGTAGCGAGCCTCCATCGAAGCTTCTGCGTTGGCCTCGATGACTGCATCATTTAAGTCGAAGAAAGGGAAGATGAATCTGATCAGGACCACCATTGGCAGCCTTGCCTTTTTCGGAGAAGCTACCCGTCGTTGGAGAGCTGGCCTGCTGCCGGATAGGCAGCTGGACATGGCAGAGAGGCGGATGGGGTGTGGTGGAGAAAGTGTGACTTGAACGATGGATAAGAAAAATCCATCCGGCTGTTTCCCACCTTCCTCCCTAGAATTATTTTTATCCCTCTATATCCCCTCTATATCCCCTGTCATCATGCCTTGGACCACTACTAAATATAGGATAGGATAAAATATATCCTATCTTCAGTTTATTTGGAAGATCGAATGCAGCTTAGTCTTTTCAAGACAAGTATGGAACTGTGGTTGACGATATGAGGAGAATTAGCAGTGACTTTAGAAGACTCTGCAGGAAAATTTGGATGTACTGGCCGTTGACTCTTCAGCTCATTGCTGTACAGTACTAACTCAAAGTAATGGTCTTCCACGCTACATGCCGTCATCATCGTGACTATCATTGCCCTAAATTTTCCTTCAAGATCATTTCTTTTCAAAGATTCCTCGACAGAAAACTTTTCGTGTATAACAATCTTCCATCTCATAAAGGTGATATTACTTTCCATATTTTTGATGTGGCAGACCTACGTAATTATCGTAAGGTTCTATATTGTAATGTCAAGTTATAATGATAATACGGACAAATATAGTTATATGTGAGCACAAGCACCAACTAACAAAAAGACTCTACTGCTCACTGAGCGGAATGCAAATGTAAAACTTGTGGGTTTCCCCTGAAAATCTTGTTTGAATGGGTTATCATGCCATGGTTTGGATAAGCTAAGTGCACAAGAAAACTTCAGCAATGAATACATAAATGTATAAATAAATAAGGTAGTGCAAAAGAAAAGTGTGTGACCCTGCACTTCCTTAATCTTCCCTGTTTTATCTTCTTTCGAATCTCGACTCAATTACTGGAAATGATTAAAATGAAGGGAACACAATTACGATAAAATAAATGTCTGAAAAAATAGGCAGTCGATTTTAGATGCGCTTAGAAAGATATCAGAGGACTAAGCATAGAGAGACCGGTTTACGAAATTGATATTGCAAACGTTTGACAATCTTTACATGACTAATTCAAATTCGAAACACGTTTTGAGATCATTACAGTACGTTGCATCATCTTGTAAGTCGGTATCTGCGTGTCTAGAAGATTCATAATCCTCTAGGAAGCAATGTCTGTTGGGGCTGATGACGTGCAAAACAAAAGCAATTCCCTTTGTGGTGTTGTTGTCATTATTGTTGTTGTTATTATTATTGAATAAAATAGAGGCATTTAAAAAGTAAACCTTTGGCTATCCTTGTTATCTCCATGCGCCAGAATATTATGCCGGATTTTAGTGATCGAATTCACAGGCGTGTTTTACTTTGATGATTACTGAGCACACAAATCGTCATAAAATTACTTGTTAAAATCAAATTATTCGGAATCATTATCTCTGGCAATCCCTGTGCTGGAATAATATTGTCGGTATTTGATCCGCAAGGTTTTTTTTTTGGTCGGAGATCCTCAAGTTCACAAGCGCGTTTCACATTAACTATTATTATATTTTGTAAATTTGTCGCGCAATTACTGGATAAAAACAAATTATTTCCAAGCTAAAATATTCGAGGCCCACTTTTTTCAAGTGGCGATGGTAATCATAAATCGAAAAAAAAAAAAAATACATGTGATATGGCAATCGAGAAGCATCTTTCTTCGGTACCCAAGAACAAGAAACCTAACATCTGCAGATACACACGGAATGTTCGGGTCGAAGAAGCAAGCCGAATGCTATGAACGTGGAAAGAAAAACAAGAACATGGAAGGTCCCAGTTGACCTGGAACAGTCCGACTTAGCGACCCCGTGTGCTACTGTTTGGAAGCAGCTGGAACCCTAGGAGCATTATCATTAGTCATCATCGATCCCATGCCCTAGAACTAGGAAGAAGAAAACTTTGAACCTGGTGCTGTCCCATCTCCATGATCTTCCTTTACTTGGTGCGTAGAGTACCCATGGAGAGAACTTACTGATTTCTTCCAGAGCTTGATGTGAGATGGGGGGGCTTGCACCGAAGGAGATGCTCGGTTTGATTGTGATGGGAGAGTGCAATAAAATTCCGATATCTTCATTTATGGACACTGCTAAAGGAGCTTAAGTCCGAACCCATTATCATTAGTTGGAACATCCTTCACTCAAAATTTTCAGCCAATGAGTTATGAGTTTATTATGATAATATTAGTTCTTTTCCTCAGGCATAAGCTCAGTATTAAGTCTACCCCCTTTTGATTCAGGTATCATTCTACATCATGACATTTCGATTTGAATCTCCACTTTGTTGGGATGTGAGAATTGCAACAACTAGAATGCCCACTATCATCATTGTTCTCTTCCTCCAGATTGAACCGTGAAGACTGTGTTGTGATACCAACATGTGCCCACCTTCATCTCTATTCTCTACCGTTAGACAGAACCATAAAGGCTGCCATCAAGACTACACTGCTACACCAACACACCCACCTTCATCCCATGTCTTTTCCACAAAACCGAACCACGAAGGCTGTTATGAAACCGCAGTTGGTCATAAGATTTCTTCCTTGATTGGGGGCCTACTAATTAACCATTAATTTTAATGCAACTCAAAAACTTAAGCTAATGATTATAGGGCAACTATGATATATTGACTACTTCACACAAAACTTTCCTAACACAACTTATACTTGCATCTCAACAAAAGGTGGATAGAATATATGATAACATACAGATGTAGGGGAGTCTTTGTTCTTTCATTGGGATTCAGTATGAAAATATACTCTTGAAATGTAATTGAATCGCCTTATTAAACTTATATAGTACATTTGCTCACTAAACCCTAAACGACGACGTAGTTACCCGGCTATGCTTTATCAGTACATGAAAATATGGCACGCATCTCCTCTTTTTCTGCCAAACGAAGGATTTTATTCGCTCCTCCGACTCTCTCTCCACTAACTTCTTTTCTTTTGGACTTTTATGTTCAAAACACCGCGTTAAGAACACTTTCTTATCTCCTCACATTCATTCCACTTACTTTCACTCTGTTTTTTCTTCCATCTTTTCTCCCAAAATGTAAATTCTCGTTTCTTGTTATCAGATAGCTTTTCCTAATTACGTTATCTCAAGGTTTACAGGAAAATTATCAAAAATTCCTAAATCTATTGCACTTATGCCCACTCAATCTTAAACCTTTTCAATTTTAACAATTTAATCTCAAACCTTATGAGAATTTGCTCGTGTAGTTCATGCGGCCAATTTTGGCTAGAAATTGATGTCGTAAGCACCATTATGCAGACATGAAATTTTTTTAATTTTTTAATTTTTTAAATTTTCTTTCTTTCTTCCTTTTTATTTTGTTTCTATTACTTTAATTACAGCCGGCCAATGGGTGAGGGCAGTGAGCCTACATCACACTTGGTGAAGACTCGCTACCCTCGTCCAGTAGCTAGTGAGGGCTGTGACCCTCGCCAGCGGCCAACAAGCGACGTTAGTATCGACTGTCCATGTCATCAATTGTCGACCAAAATTGATCGGAAGAATTGCATTGACAAATTGTTAATTAGGGTACTTAAATCACTTGGTGAGTCAGTTCAACCAAAATGAGAGTCAATTTGGCTACAGGTTAAAGGAATTACCCGTATTACTCAATTAGGGTATTTAAGTTTCTATTCAATAATTGAATTCACGGAACGCTGATAATCCCCTAACATTTTTTCCAACTATTTTTAATTAGAAAAAGGACACTTTAAGTGTTGATATTTGTATACGATGCTCACTTTTGTGCCAATTTTTTTTTTGGGTCATTTAAGTGCCAAATCGGAGAAAAAACGATCACTTTATTGCTAATGGTGGGAAATTCCAACACAGGTTTATCAGAATTGGCACTAAAGTGATCCAATAAAAAATATTGGTACCAAAGTGAGCTTTGTACATAAATATTGGCACTTGAGTTGTCTTTTTACTTGTATTAGTGAAATTTTCAGTAATGTACATGGTTGAAAAGGTGCATTATGTATATGTTCATCATTATTGAGATTTCGGTGTTGAAAATGGAGGTGGTGTTTGGATCACTAGAGATTACTATCGGGAAGGGTTTGGGGACAGTTAGACTAGTAGGACGACTGGAGGTGATGGAGAATGATCTCGATAATGGAGTTTGGTGGTGCTTTCAGTGATGGAGTCTTGGCAATGTTGCTATAGGTGAAGAGAGCAAGCACCCCCTCCCCCCCCCCCCCCCCCCCCCCCCCCAACACACCAAAAAACCCCAACCAGAAAAAAGAAGATAAAAAATGGGAATAGGGAAATACAAAAATAATGGCCTTTGAAGGGATATCTACATACAATATAGCAAGTAGAGTGCTTTAGGACAAGTCAAACAAGACAAAGAAGATGAAATATATGCGATTGAGATACTGTGTAAGTCCAAGACTTGAAATTTTTGCATGGTCCAGTAGAAGCTGTCTAGGACCATCATCAAATTGCACAAGTAGAAAATATTTAGCACCATCATCAAAATGAGTAAAGTCGAAAGATTTGTGCAATTAGGCTTACCCGTAGACCGCATGTCATTATTCATCAAAGAAATTCGACTTGCAAATGCATACTCTTTTTCCTTTGGGGCTTCCTCTAGTTCTCACTTGCTCTTGCCTGAAACTTAAGAACTAGGCTTCTTGATACTATTTTAAATGCTATATTATGATGTATTTTGTTTATTTGGAAATGTTTCTTCATCGCACTTCTTTTTTGACAAAAATATATTAATCAGATCATGCAATGTGTTGTACTATTTATCATGTGTATCAATGCTATTGAGAAATCTCTTTGACTTCCAATTTTCTATCAAAATACACAAGTATATCAAATTCTTAGTGAAACGATATTCCACACAAAAAGCACAAAAATTTAAGCACTTCATCCATGCCTTGGATTTTTATAATGGTTCATTTTCGCAAACTTGTCAATTTGTCTTTTTAAAGGGAAACCCTATATATCCTTGTAAGTTACTGTGATATTGATAATCACAAACAAAAAAACAAAATAAGGAAAGTTATTTCATGACCATACGCTCATTTTACAAAATGGATGGTGTGGTTTTGTAACTTTTTGCCAACAAATTGTTGGGGTTTTTCACTATTTTAAAAAGAAACAAGATGAGATTTATTAATATTATTATTATTTTGAAAAACATGAAAGTGATAATATTCACACACTAAGTAATACATAAAGAATTCAATAGCAAATTTTTAAAATAGCATATATTAATCTCTGGAAAAAAATGATGGATATTGTTTCTAAATAAAAGGTTTGGTTAGTCGTAGTCAAGACTGAAGAGGATTTTAAAGGCAATATTCTTCGGGCGTACTAGCACCAAAGAAGTGGTCGCACTCATTCCATCTTGCTAACATAGATAGCTAAATCATCTCACCATTCCTGTCCTCCCCAAATTAGATAAACCGTACCGATTTGCGGCAAAATGACACATCAAGTGCCAATATTTGTGTAAGCACTCACTTTGGTGTCAAATTTTTTTTTTTTGGATCACTTAAGTGCCAAATTCGAGAAAAAGATCACTGTAGTCCCAATGGCGAAAAATTCTGGCAATCTCACCGAAGTTGACAATTAAATATTCATTTTTTAAAAAATTGGCACTTAACTGATAATTAAAAAATATTGATACCAAAGTGAGTATCGTACACAAATATTGACATATGAAGCGTCTTTTGTCATTTTATTCATCAAAACAGATGGGGTGTCCGATGGCAGTACTGCATGGTATTGCTGTAACGCCACAAGTGTCATTACACTAATTAGTATACCCACCCAACATAATTGAAAACTACATTGAAACATAAAACAAGTTTGGAAAAGTAAAGCACAAAGGGTTGCACCCCTTTGGTTGCCACGGAAATGGGGGTAGGGAGAGCCGCGCGAGGTCGGTAGCCCTCCCCTAAGCTCCGCTCCGTTCATGTCCCTCTCCTTCCCTACCTCTCTTTTTTCTTTCATTTTGTGTCAAGTTATTGTCTAATATTATTGCACCTCCTTGACCCTACATTAGAATTACATGTGCTGGAAAGATTATATTAATAAGATTCGGTATAATACGGCTCAACTAGCGAAACGAAGAAAACGAAATCGAGTGGATTTCGTTCAATGACAAGAAGCATCATGCTTTACTGATCATCTTCCCAATTTTCACCCGAGTACATATTGATGTTGCTCACTAGATGCTACAATACGCAATGTCCGCTTACCTACTCCTCTTATCTGACATTGGAAATGACGCAAGTTGAAAACGTCCCTAAAAGAAATCAGCACACAAATGCCTGATGCATGATGATGACCTATAGATGTCATATGGTAGTACTTCACTCAATTTGACTGGAAAATTACCCAGAAAGTCCTAAATTTATTGGACCAGCCAATTCAATCATAAACTAATAGAGTCTTAAACCTATTCACGTTTTGTCAATTGAGTCCACCTGGCCAATTTTAATTTCTATCCTTTCCTTGATGCACGTGAATTGGACGATACATGTATATAGTGATAAAAAGCCAGAAGTTTGGAGTGTCAAATTGGACAAAATTGCCGGAAAAGTAATAAACCTGTTGCACTTTTGCCAATTTAATCATAAACTTTTTAATTGTGCCAATTGAGTGTTAACCTTTTCACATTTTATCAATTGAGTCGGTTCGACTAATTTCAGCATAGGGCTGTTGGCCATTGGCTATTGGATGAGGACTCGTCGTCGCACATGGTCAATTGGGGCCACAAGCTCTTGCCTAGATCTAAGTGAGGGTCGCCTCTTGGATGCGAGCTAGCAACGGCTTGCAACCCTAGCTATTGGGATTCCTATGGAATCCTGGAATGCGTACACGGGCAAAACTAAATAGAAACAAAAACAAAATCAAGCGCAGCGAAAATAGAACCCATGCACATATCTCTAGAAGTGTCATTTACGCATTTCAATTGAAAATCACATTCAACGGAGAGGGTTAACGATTTACCTCTTATAGCGTGCCTGACGCAGCTTAGTTCAAATATTCTTATGTTCTAGTCCCGCAAGCGCTAGACCTCTAGTTCAGATACACCACCAATCGACAAATGAAAGACAAAGCTTTCGAAACTATCACCTTGATTGTGGTAGCAATCTCTTGGTGATAGTAGTTAGAACGAGGTCGTAACGACAGCAGGACGAGGTTAAGGATTTTAGAGGAGCTTTTGATCTAATGATCAACATCGTATGTGCCATGCCCCAATCCTCGAGCATGTGCCATCCCTACCGAAACACCTCAAGTCGAAAAGCATAGCATCCTAGGCACACTAACGACCAAACTTAAATTTTACGCATGCAGAAACATTTTTAATACTCCAAGACAATTAAATAAACATGGATAGAAAAGTAGGGAATTCATTTATTTAACTAGATATTTTTATACATCAATAAAGCAGAGGATCGCTAATCCTACGGAGTATCTAGCATAATGCAGCTCCATCTTTGTGGGTGGCTCTCTAAGACCAACAAAAAGATAGGTGGGCTGGAAGGGTTAGCTACTCATCTACTCCAAAAGAGGGGCTACTACTCCATCATCCTTATCTTCACTTTGGACCTGAAAACGGTAATCACAACCGGGTGATAATTAAATCTCAGTGAGTTAGTAACCTAAGCCCAGATAAGAAGATTATTCACCCAGGCATCCCAATTAATAATATGCCATAACAATCAATATTTTTAAAAAAATGCCAGCGATTTTCAAGTCTTCTCTTGCAATCAATTTATTGTGGGTCACGAAGTTTATTGCACACGACTGGTGTGACTTAAACGACTAGCAATGTCTTCTGATAATTTCGTAGATTCGTACGATTGGCAATGACATGGTACTATCAGGGAAAAATAGCACATGACTAGTATAATAGAGCACACGACTGATATAATAGAGCACTACGACTGGCAGTGTCTTTGATAGTCTGTAGGATTCGTACGATTGGTATGACATGGAACTCCATGAAAATACCATATGATTGGCACGGACCGTACGATTGACATGGATTTAAAAACCCATTATGTGATTACCTTCAAGATTATAAACCAGCCAATTTATAATTTTCCAATTGGACACGAATAACCAAATTATTATTTAGTCAAATCGAAATCACTCTAATTACTTAGCAGGCAAACGTCGATCTCGATCTCAAGTAATCAATAATGAAAATATCTTAACAATTTTAATTATTAAAAACAAACAACCACCAATGGCTACCAGACTACCAACCAATCAATCAAGCAATTCATTGGTCGCTCGGCTCTTGTCCATCACTCGCTCGCGATCACAAATTCAGTCAATCAGTCAATCTAATTTTCGATCGGCCATAAACCATCTCGGTACTCGATCTAACTTATTAATTGTGCCATTTAACCTAAACCAATCTCTAACTAATTCGCCACGATTATACTACCCGATGTCTAATTAAATCATTTATTTATAATTTAATCTCAAAACGTAATTGATGCCTTAATCGAGGATTAGAGGCCAACTCATAATGCATCGGTAACGACGAACGAACGTCGACTAATCGGATCGGCGTGGCGAACTCCCGCGAGCACGGCGGCTTCCCTGAAGAGCAGCGACAGCGGCCGTTGTGAGCGACGGTGATGACGAACGACAGGACGACCGCTGTTCGACTCGCAGTTCATGTCGCGCGATGGTGTTGTTGCAAACGGCGGCGAGAGGAGGAGGACAAGAGGGAGAGAGCAGCGCGGTTGAGGAGGAGGGTGGTGACCGTTGGCAGATGGAGCTAGCGGCAGAGGTGGCAAGCAAAGGCTGAAGATGACGGTAGCAGTTCAGTTAGAGCTGCAACTGTGGAGGGGGAGCTCGAGATGGTGAGCTGGGCTGAGCTGGAGGGAATTGGGCGGCGAGAGACAACTCGCTTGGCTGGAGCTCAGCGACGGTGGACGACAAGTGAGGTGATGGTGCAGTTGAGGACGACGATGAGCAGGGACTAGAGGCGGCAGGAGGGGTGAGGATGAGCTGGAGGACGATGGCTAAGGCAATAACGAGCTGCAGGTTGGCGGTGGACGCGGCTGTAGGTAGAAAAGGGTGGTGATGGCGCGATGGCTTAGTGGCCAACGGAGGAGCTGGATGATCCTGGGGGGGGGGGGTTAGTGGGGTTCATAACGGGGCAGCGAGCTGGAGGAGTCGACCGGTAGTAGCAACAGCGGCAAAACCCAACAGCTAGCGACAGAACAAGCCCGAAGAAGAAGAAGAAAAAGAGACATGAAGAGAAGACTTTCTTGCGTGAATAGTAAAGGTTTCAGAAGTTGGTGGCTGGAAAATGTCAGCTTGACTTGCCTAGGAAAAAGAAACCTTCGTAGAAAAGATAACAGGAAAAGACGTTAGGGGAATTGAGGGGGGGGGGGGGGGGGCGCAGACTTTCTCTTGCATGGGGAAGCCTCGGTGCATGGGAAATTTCGGCTAAAAGGAAAGAAAGAGGGAGGGAGGGAAGGAAGGGGGGGGGGGGGGGGGGAGAGAGAGAGAGAGAGAGTGAAGTGGGAGTTGGTGGGGGTGGGGGATGGTTTGGTGAATAGGAGGAGTGGAGAAAAAATAAAAAAAAATCAAATGAATCAAATAAAATCAAGTCAAATCCAATCTAATCAAGTCAATTTCAAATTTAAAAGTTTTTCTCTTATGTATAAATTTGAGGGCAAAAGTGTAAATAGCAAATTTAGGACATAGTGAAAATTTACACAACAAAATGGAAAATATTTTTAGGGTTTACGTGACTAGGATTTGGACAGATTGGTTTGACGCGAATGAAAATTTTTCGATGCTATTAAGCAGGATTCAAAACTTCGAATCGACACTCCAACTAATTAATATTTGCATCTGAAAATTGGTTCTTTTTCCACAAGATCCGAATATTATTAAAATTGCGGATTTTGAAATTTCGGACGTCACAACTCTCCCCACCTTAAAAAAAATTTCATCCTCAAAATTAGATTCTACTACAACTCTTCAAACAAAGGATGCAGTTCTTTCATAACTTCCTTGCTTTCCCAAGTTGTTCCTTCTGTTCCATAGTGTTGCCCAAACTACTTTAACTAACGGAATTGTCTGCATCGAAGTACTTGCTCCTTCCTGTCTATGATCCTCACGGGACGCTCCCAATACGATGCTCGCTCATCCAACTCGATTTCTTCAAAGCTCAACACATGAGCTGGGTCAGGCTTATACTTCCTTAGCATCGGTACATGGAAGACATTGTGCACTTACGCAAGTCTTGGCAACAAGGCGAGATGATATGCCAAAGTTTCGATCACTCGAGAATCTCAAACGGTCCTATATACCTTGGGCTCAACTTTCCCTTTTGCCAAAATGGGACGTTCTTCTCATCGGTGACACCTTCAAGAATACGTGATTGCCACTTGAAACTCCACAGGTCTACGTCTCTTGTCGGCGTAACTTTTCTGATGGCTTTATGCTGTTTGAGTTTATCTCATGGCCTTGACAGCTTCTATCGACTGTTGTACCAACTCATGACCGTAATCCTCCTTTTACCCACTTCGTCCTAACACAAGGGCGTTCTACAGGCTCTATCATAAAGTGCTTCGAACGGTGCCATTTTGATATTCAGCTAGTAACTGTTGTTGTACGCAAATTCAACCAAATGCAACTATCCTCCTAGCTACCCTTAAAGTCTAAAACACAGGCTCGTAACATTCCTCGAGCGTCTGAATTGTCCCTCTCAGACTAACCATCTATCTGTGGGTGGTAGGCTGTACTAAATTGCAGTTTGGTTCCCAACGCTATCTGCAAGGCTTTTCTAAAATGTGGCAGTGAACTTGAGATCACGATTGAAGTGATCATTACTGGCACCCCATGAAGTCTCATATGATGTCTCACATTGAGTTTGACATACATGTTCAAAGCAAAATCCTTTCTCATAGGAATGAAGTGTACTGACTTTATCAAACTATCAATCACGACCCAAATTAAATTGTGCCCCCTTTGACTCCTTAGCAATCCCATCACGAAGTCTATCGTGATATGCTCCCATTTTCACTTAGGGTTTTCCAATGCTATAGCAATCCTCCAGGCTTACAGTGGTGACCCGATCTACTGGCAAGTCAAACATTTAACCACGTGCTTCAAATTCTAGTACATCTTCGTGCTACCAGGATGAAATGCTATAATTGCTACGGGGCGCTCCTGATAAAATTTCTCCCTTAGACATTCATCAATAGGTACACACAACGTCCTCGAACCAAAGTATTCCTCCTCGGTTTACTTGAAAGCCAGCTCTCCTCTTGACTAAGTCTTCATGCAAGATCTTTCGGATTGCAGGATCTGTTGATTGCAGGGCCTTAATCTTAGTGTGACATTCTGAAATTTGACCCATTTTCGGAATTTGTAATATTGAACGGATTTATTCCGACAGTACACTCTAGCTAAATTTCGCTCAGACTTGATCACTCTGAGATAGTAACCAGAAGGGGAAGGCTACTTAGAACATTTAAGTACGTGGACCTAACTGTAGGTCGATACACGTAGCTCCTAAAAAGCATCCCGTTAGTTTAAGTTATTTATTAAAATGGATATTGATTGGATGTGGCCGCGTGTTGACACTTGATTTTTAGCAAATTTTATTTTTATAAAATTTTCAAAAAAATCCATAAAAAATTCATAAATTGAAAAATCAACTTTGGGACCTTGGCCGAGCCTAGGGAACCAATTTTGAATAAAAAATAATTTTTCATCAGTATTTTCTGCATTTTATTTTCAAAAATTCATAAAAAATCAATAAGAAAGGAGAAAATGAAAATCAACTTTTGGGGACTTCGACCTAGCCTAGGGAACTAATTTGAGCAAAAAATAATTTTTAATATTTAAGTATTTTTCTGCATTTTATTTTCAAAAATTCATAAAAAATCAAGAAAAAAAATGAGAAAATTGCAAAATCAGCTTTGGAAGCCTTAGCCTAGCCTAGGGAACCAATTTGAGCAAAAAAAAAATAATTTTCCTTTTTTCGTATTTTTAATAATTTTTCAGCAATTAAAACAATACTGGAAAATTAATAAAAAACAGCACTCGAGGCCAAAAAAAGTTGCAAAAAATAGTCAATATTTTTATTTTAATTTTTTCTTCCTTCATTTGGTTGATAAATTTTAAAGATTCAATCTGGAATTGAGGGTTTCCTTTATTAATTTTCATTTTCAAATTATTTGAAAAAATTTCTGGAAATTTCATTTTAGCTTTGTAATTTTCCAAATTTCGTATTTTTAGGAGTCATGTCATCCTCCGATTAATTTTTCAAAAAAATTAAAATCCCAATCCCAAAAAGCCCACAGAATTTGTCCCAATTTCCTCGCTAAAAAGGACGCAGAATGTACTTTTTGATTTTTGGTTCAAATTAGTCCCTAAAACAGTTAAAATGCCAATTAAAAAATTTCCTAGGGACTAAATTAAAATCAGGGCAAGCAACGTCACCCCCTCGATCTTGACCTTCTGAATCCTTTGTGTGTCTTTCTTTGCAAACAGGCCTTAGGAGTTTGGATTTTTGCAACAATGGGTCTTCAGGCAAAATTCAAAAATGGGGTTTTTTACAATAAATTCTCTGAAAAATTTCGAAGAGAAAAATCATTTTTTTTATGAAAACCTTGGTCCTAGTTGATTATGCTCAATTTGAAGAATTGGTGACAAATCGTCTTCAATTTGGGATTTTTTTTTTTTTTTTTTTGGTCGTTGTAAATTTGGGTCAACCGGTCGGATTAATCCGACTCGGTTAACCCATACCCGAGAAACCAAAACCAGTTCTGGTTTCTATCTTCTCTTCTTCTTTCTCATGCTTTTGCGCACGCAACGAGAAGGTGAACCTGGCGAGCCCAAATGCTTACCTGAGCTCCGATGATCCAGCTTGAATCCGCTGGCGATGACGTGCCAACGGCATGTGGTTTCGTCGCCGAGCACGCGAGCAACACTAGCGGATGTCCCGCCGTGCACCAGATTTTAAAATTTTTTTTGCTTGTGGTACAGATCGAGGGATTCCTGACAATCGAGAGTGGGTTTGGCGAGGATAGGACAAGGAGATCTTGGGGATTTTTTTTGAGGGGATCACGGTACCCCATATCAATTTACTAAAAGGAGGACGAAAGGAGAGCCTAGAGGGAGGAGGGCCATGTGGGGACAGAAGCTCCCCAGTCTTCGCGAGCTTCACCAGAGCAAAAGAGGAAAGAATTCAACGCTCGGACGGCTTCTTTGAGTTTTCATGAACTTCAAGGAAGTTATCGAACCGTAGATCTGAGCGAATATCCTCTGAACAGGTAATTGCCAGATCTCAAGCTCGCTGCTGTGCATCATGGCCAATCACCATTTGCTTTTATTCTTCAATTTTTCCTGTGTGTTTTTGCCTGCACATCACTGACTCCTCCCACCTACCCCTCTGCCGCTGGTTTTGCATGAATCCGGTTGAGCCAAACTTGCAAACCTCGCGACTATGTCGCACCTTTGCAGGAAATTTTTGCAACCTAGAGCTGAATTCGAATCCAAGCGAGTCTCCTGAGCTCGCACCTCGTGATGCACGTGGATGGAATGAATGGTTATGGTCTATTTGGGGTTTGCTCGATTGAATCAGCATAGTTAATACTGTATTCGCTTCGACTAATCCTTTTAGCCAGTAGAAGGTCCCGTTATAATTTTGCTATGTCGGTCCTGGCAGTCAAATGTTAGTCGATTGGGTCGAAAACAAGGCCAATCGCGTTAGTTGTTCTCACCGTCGGATCGTCGCCGATAGTCTCGCCGTCCCGTCTAGGTTTACCCCTCTGAAGAAAGACAAGTCTAGTCAGCACGTTGACCCGATCAACGTCTGACGTGGCGATGATAAATGGCATATGCTACATTAGTTAGTTGACCTAGTCAAAAGCTGTCGTGGACGCCACGTCGGCCGTTAGCCATACAGGTCATAAAATCACGAAGTCGATCATACGTGATAAATTAGCCACGTGTCCACATTCCCCTGAATTTCTGAGGATTATGAACAATTTCAGTTCTTTTTAAAATCATTTTAGAAATAAAGATATCGAACGGTCGAGATGGAATTTGGAGTTAGATCTAGCCGTGTGATTTCAGTATTCAGACGGATGAATGGGGTCAAGAATTTGGTCTGGGAGATCTGACGGTTGTGTTTGACCCCACGATCTTGACAACTAGTGTAAGGCCACGTGGCGAGTCTCAGGCCGTTAGGATTAAAATTTAGGCGGGATGAGTATAAAAAATGTAATAAAAATCTTTAAAAACCAAAAATTCAAAAAAACTCATAAAACTTACTCGTTTTGCCATTGGGTAGTTTGCTTGGGCCTTAGCCGGATTTAGGTTAGTGGCTGGTCCATCCAGCCCGTTCGTGTAGTAAAGTAATAAACGAATAAAATTAATCAAAAATCAGATAGCAATAAAAATCAAAATAGAAAATTAGTAAAAATTAAAACTGCGTCGTTCCTGTTTAGGGTTTTAGGTTCGGGCTTTCGCGTTGAGCGGGCCCGGGTCAACCTGCCCATTCGGAAATTAAAAAAATTAGATAAAATAAATAGAATAAAATAAAATGAAATAAAATAAAATAAATTAACCATAATAATAATAATAAATAAAATAATACTAAAAATTAGACAAAAATCAGGGAAAATCACAAGCAAAAAAATTTAGAAAAAAAATCGCTTTAGCAAAATTTAAAAAATTCAGAATTCCTCCTAAAAAAATAAAAAAAATAAATAAGAAAAAATAAAAAAATAGAAAAAAATCTTAAAACATCAGGAAAATTCAGAAAATAGTAGGAAAAATAAATTAAAAAATAAATTCCTAAAATAAAATCACAAAAAAAAAAAGCTACAAAAAAAAAAAAATGTCCGCCAAAAAAAATAGAAAAAAAAGTCCTTAAGAAATCATAAGAAAAAAAAAAAATTCAAAAAAAAAAATTTTCAAAATTATTTAGGAAAAAAAAGTTTGAAAAAATTCAAGACAAAATTGCTCAAAAAATTTTGAAAATTAAGGAAAACAATGCACATGAAAGCC
>JAGVVM010001130.1:0-11321 GCA_019149425.1 Psidium friedrichsthalianum | reverse complement strand
TTTGCTCCGTCAATAAGCATCATCTTCGGAACAGGTTGCTGTCGGTTGCCGATGAAAGTGGTGATCTCCTCACCGATTCAGCTGCTGTTCAGGAGCGGGTTGTCTCCTTTTATGGAAGATTGTTGGCCCATTGCCCCCCGCCTGTCATTCCGCCCATTGAGGAGATCAGGTCGGTCATCTCTAATCCTCTTAATAATGAGCAGATCTTGTTTCTTTAGGGTGATGTCTCAGATGATGAAATTCGAGGGACCATGTTCTCTCTTGCCACCGGAAAGGCGCCGGGTCCAGATGGGTTTACCGTTGAGTTCTTCAAGGATTCTTGGCATACCGTCGGGCCCTCGTGTGCTCTGCGATCAGGGATTTTTTCCATTCTGGACAGCTTCTGCGTGAGATCAACTCTACCGTCCTAACGCTGATCCCCAAAGTAGCTAATGCCGTTAACATGAAGGATTTTAGGCTAATTGCGTGCTGCAACACTGTGTACAAGTGTATAACCAAGATCATTGCGAATCGCCTTGCGGCTGTCCTCCCGTCTCTTGTGAACCAGTCGCAGAATGCCTTT
Organism: Psidium friedrichsthalianum; assembly: GCA_019149425.1. Lineage (NCBI taxonomy): Eukaryota > Viridiplantae > Streptophyta > Magnoliopsida > Myrtales > Myrtaceae > Psidium > Psidium friedrichsthalianum. Next base: position 10,759 of record JAGVVM010001130.1, on the reverse strand, counting down.
GTTAAGAGACGTCGCATCAGTGACAGCATCCTTCTCGCTCAGGAACTCTTCTGTGACTTCCACCACACACCATATCTCCCTAAGTGTGCGATCAAAGTTGACTTTCAGAAGGCATACGACACTTTGGATTGGAACTTCTTGGAACTAGTCCTCCAAGCGTTTGGCTTCCCAGATTTGTTGATTCGGCTGATTGTGGCATGTGTTACTTCCCCAATGTTCTCTGTGTCCATCAACGGAGAACTCCATGGTTACTTCGCGGGAGGTAGAGGTTTGCGCCAGGGTGACCCAATGTCGCCGTATTTATTCACTCTTGCCATGGAAGTCTTCTCGGGTATTCTGAACAAACAATCGGCGTGCCCGAGATTCAAATTCTTCTGGAGATGCAAGGCGACCAAGCTATCACATTTGTTCTTCGCCGATGATGTGTTGTTATTTGCGGAGGCTAACATGTGCTCGGTTCGACTGTTGCATGATGGTTTGAAGCTGTTTTCATCGTGGTCGGGCCTTTTGCCAAACTGCCATAAGAGCGAGATTTATCTCTCGGGTGGTTCGGAGACCTTGCGTCTCAGATTATCTCTCTTCTTGGGTTTGCTGAAGGTTCCCTCCCGTTCAGGTATCTGGGAATCCCGGTTATCTCCTCCCGTCTTCGTCAAGCGGATTGCACTACTCTTGTGAACATGATCACGGCCCGGGCTCGATCATGGACTCAGCGTTTCCTTTCGTTCGCTGGCCGTATTCAACTGGTACGCTCCGTGCTCCATGCCATTCATGTTTTCTGGTCCAACATTTTTATGCTTCCGAAGTCGGTCATTGGGAGCATCGAACGTGTATCCGGCAATTCCTTTGGAAGGGCCCGGAACTTGGTGGAGGTGGAGCGAAGGTCTCTTGGGATGATATCTGTAGGCCAAAGATGGAGGGTGGTTTGGGTCTACGGAAGCTGGTGGATTGCAACAGGGCGGCTCTTCTGAAGCATATCTAGATCTTGTTTTCCGACAAGGAATCTCTCTGGTGTAAGTGGATTCACTCCAACTTCTTGAAGAAGAAGAGCTTTTGGGTGGTCCCGGTCCCGACCTTCTCTTCATGGGCTTGGAAGAAGATTTTGGCACTTCGAGTGGATTTTTCCAATCTTTTTCAATGGCGCGTTGGGCAGGGGTCCTCGGTTTCCTTCTGGTTCGACTATTGGCACCCACGTGGTCCATTATACCTGGTGTTTTCGAATAGGGACATTTACTCCTCGGGTATCCCTCGGGATGCTCGGGTTTCGGATGTTCTCCCTGGTGAGGGCCGGTCGTCTAGGGTGTTTGACATTCTCAATTCATGGCCCGAACCTATGCCCATCATCAATCCTTCTCGCCCGGATCAGCTCATTTGGATGGGTCACAGCTCGGGTAAGTTTTCTGTTTCCTCGGCTTGGGAGTTCTTAAGGCATAAAAGTCCGGTGGTTCGGTGGCATTCTTTTGTTTGGGACTCTGCAATTGTGCCCCGCCATGCTTTCCTCTTGTGGATTATCACCCTATCCCGGCTCCCCACCCAGACTTTCCTTATTGCCAGGCGCCGAATTATGGACGGTGTGTGTGCATTCTGTCGAAGACGGCCTGATTCCATCAATCACCTGTTCTTCCGGTGTTCTACATCAGCCTCGTTGATCCATGTCTGGGCATCTAGGTGCTGCATTGTTTGGCGTGATTTGGACTGGTCGGATCTCATGCTGTGGGCTTCCAAACGGCTTAAGGGTCGACGTTTCCACCGCTTGATTGCCCGCTTTTCCTTTGCGGCTCTATGCCACCTAATCTGGACCACTAGGAATCAAATTATCTTCCACAACCACTTGCTGTTTGTGCCGGCTATGGAGCAGCACCTGTGCAAAGCTGTTCGGGATAAGGCATTCTCGTTGAAGCCCGTGGAGGACACCCCTTCCAATCGACGGATTCAGCGTGCTTGGGACATTCCGAAGACTATCTTTCTCTGATGTGTTTTCTGAGTGTTTGTTGATCTTTGTTGTTCTTTCCTTGTTTCTATTTTTTGTGCTGATCTTGTAAGACGGGCTCTGCCCTCCTGTGTATGTCCCGCCGATGTGTGCGGTTTGCTTGACGTCCCTCATCCTTGATCCGTTGGGTTTCCCCCTAGGCTCGGGGCTTTGTGGATGGTCTTTCCTGTACATGCACTTTGAAAAGCTATACAATTTCTTACCTTACCAAAAAAATAATAATAAAACATAGTCTGCAGTGGGAAGAGCACTCTCATCTCTCTAAAACAAATCTACCACCGTAAAACTTCGACGGCCGATCACCAGATATAGTGACAAGTACACACCTAAATTTCTCACTCCATTTGCAGCAGCTTGTAGTGTGCATCTAGGTTCAACATCGTCATTACCATCATCGAGCAGAGACACCAAATCAATATGTTGAAAAAACATAAATCAAATACTGTAGGGAGCTCCCAAATCTATATCTAGATAAAGTTTGGAAGAGTAAAACCCCCGAATCTTGGCTTAAATCTAAATTGGGAGAGAAGAGAGCTTAATTTCGAATAGATTGTGGAGCCACGTCATGAATATCCTCTTCGGGCACTGTCGACTGGACCAGTGGCCTAATTGAACCCTACATTCACCCAAAAATCAATGGCAGAAATTTATTCACGCACAAAAAAAGGAAAGCTTCAAAGAGGGAAGAGGGAAACAATCAGGGAGATAGGGGAGGGAGGGAGAGACTCTCAAAGGCAACATGGGCTGCGCTTTCTCAAGGAGGGGGGAAGGGGAGGAGGAAACCCTAGCGGTTGGATTTGTACTCGTTAGCATAGCGCAATTTTGACTAATCCTCCTAAAATCATACCCCGGTGAAAGGACTTCCCGAGCCATGAAAGACGGAGAATGTGGATACCGTCAAACGATATGTGAAAAATTCACATATCTTGAGCGGTAATTACTTCGCGTCAAGTAACACGTCACTTTCGCCTTGGTGTGAAGTCGATGTGGGTTTACTATGCACGCGCATCCTTACCGCCCTAACAATTTAAGCTTTTTGAATTTGGAATTTGAAATCTTTTGACATGGTACTGGAGTTCGGGTAGAGTCTCGTCCGGAAGTGAATATCCCTACCGTTCCCTCTTTTCTTGAACAAGAAATACGAGGGATTATGTACCCTGAAACAAATGGGCCACGATTGGATTCTGAGGTATCATTCATGCTCTGGCACTAGACGGACCCGAGGAGAAATGAAATCCACCAAAAGCATTTATTGAAATTTTTGTCTGGGACGCAGGACAAACTCTAAAACCCCAGAGAAAGGTCCAAATACTTTTTAAATTATGTTATAAATATTTTCGCAGGTCACGAACAAAAAAAAATTTGGTTCGCTCGTTGCAAATGATACTGTCGACATGCAACAATTTGCATTAAATATTTGCTTGGGAAAACGTGTCTGATGTTCATCGTCTGATGTTCATTGTCTGACGACGACCTACGTGGCCCTTTGGTCAACATGTGAAATTGGGAAAGGGACGCCAATCTTTCTCTTGCTCAAATGATGGGTGCTTGGACGGACAAGCATATGTTGTCGAGGTTGATCCATTTTCGTTTTTGTCTAATAGCAAGATGATGATCATAAACCTTCTTCGTATGCATAAAATCATTAAGAGAGCACAATTTTAATAAATCAAGATCTTAATAACGGCCACATATAATGAAACATACGCAAATCAACAAAAGCATACATAAATCGAGAGGGATAGTTGTCCAAAGATTCCTAAAGAAATTGCACGGAGGCTAATTCAGTCTTAATTTTTTTTTTACTTTGACTAATTTAGTCCTAAACCTTTTGATAATTTGTCAATATGATCTTTTTAACCATTTCAGTTGAAATTCGTTGATGTGAACACCGGTTGTCCTAATTGGCTAGCGTTGATAAGGGCTATCGCCAAAGCCCAATGACCAACGAAAGGACATAGAAAAAAAAATTAAAAAAAAAAAGAAGAAGAAAGGAAAGGAAAGGAAAGGAAAGGAAAGGAAGAAGAAAAAAAATCAAAATTTTTTTTTAAAATTGAAAAAAGCATCTATGTTGGCGATTTTAAACAAAAATTGGCTAGAGTGACTAAATTGACAAATCATCAAAAAGTTTGAGATTAAATGGTCAACTTAGAAAATTTAGAACTAAATTGATCGTTGTACAATAAATTCAAGATTTTTTTAATAATTCTCTCTAAATTAAGATGACACTAATCTCACGTATCTCAAGATATGATCACATGAACAATAACATTATGGTAATCATTTGACATGTAACATATATCCTCTCTATTTCTTCCTTCTTTGTACCCTTTCTTTTTGCTGTAAGAATATCTTATTCCTCTTTGGTAACTGTTCATACATCAAATAATTTGACTATTTACCCACCTCTTGTTCATGCATGAAATTCATGTGGCGTCAATGTCCTTACTTATATGAACTAAGCACAAGATTAGTGATTCCAATTCAATCCGGCCTCATTGGAATAAAGTCCACGTTGCCCCACCCTTGGGAGGACATTTACCCGCATTTCACGGAGCTTTTATGTTGCGATGGGGCCACATTCATCAATCTACACATCAGGTCGAGTAAAGACAAATCTAATCCATAGAATATGGATTTCTTTTTTTAATAAGAGATGAACCATGCATGTCTACTTTTCTTATATGATTATTCAACAATAATTTCTCCTTAATTTCTCGAAGTGTTGAAAGTCGGAATGACACTAGCATTTGAAAAATCGAATGATTAATGTGAAACGAGAGGAGAAAATCCGCATGCCCAATTTGATTTCAATAAAGTTGGGAAGTCTTGTCCAATTAAAAGAACATACGGAGTGGTTTGCCAACAATTTCAACCGGAACATGGGCCGTAGACTAACTTTGGATTGGGCCTACATTGACTATATGAGCCGACTTTTATACCATTGACTCTTCCATTGACGGCATCCGAAGTAAAACATAGTAAATTCGGCCGTGCAACGTAAGACGTCCGTCGTCCATGTTAGTGACTTCCGGCTAAATTTGACAGGATTGAGGCAATCGACAAAGTATCAAAAGAGTTAGGACTCAATTGGTTAAATTGAGATGGTTAAAATTGAATCAACCAAAGTGTAATAAATTGAGTGCTTCTTGGATAAATCTTTCGAAGAAGTAGAAAACACACATTCACACACCGAACTAAACTTGGAAGATTATAGCTCCAGCGAGGAGCAATTCTTTGATTCTCTCTTAGTTTTTCTAGCGATTTCGAATACCGACCCACATGATCTTCTTGCGGCGACGTGATCAAGTTAACCGAGTCGAATTTTTCGACATGGAGGGCTCTAGTGAGGAGCCCTATCTCCGCCGTGGAAACATGCATTATCCCATTGGAATGGAGGGAATGTGTAAGAAAGCCAGAGATCAAGTTTGTCCATACTTCTAGGAAGGCTAATGCATGTGCTTTTCGGGCGAGGTAGGAAGAGATGTTTGATTGAAAGGAAACCGAGCAGTCGGTCTCAAACTCGAATACACTATCCCGAGGTGAGATGTTATAACTTATAATTTAGCTTCCCACATGATTGTGTTGTATGTTGTACGATGATGCTATTTGAACTTTACTCTTGTTTCGTCGAAACATTTCCGTACATTAATCTTGCTTTTTCATGCTCGGATCCACCTCACTAATAGCTTGTTTGGACTTTGGCAATGGCTCGTCGGCATTGCCGTCGTGCCAGCGATAGGGAGATGAAACCCGAATCACTTGTCATACCATGAAACCGAAAAGACAAGGGAAGAAAGTTACATGAAGAAACCAGAGTTGAAGAGAGGGGAAAAAAAAGGGAAAGAAACCCTGTGCACCAGCCGGGAATCGAACCCGGGTCTGTACCGTGGCAGGGTACTATTCTACCACTAGACCACTGGTGCTTGTTGCAAATCTAGCATCGCAATTTAAAATTATATATTATTTTTCAAATAAACCCCCCCCCCAAAAAAAAAAACACACACACACACACAAAAAACTGTCCTAATTAATTATTTTTGGTTTAATAAACGAAGCAAAGTTGCCACGTGCGCACCAACCCCTCTTAACCTCGTTATGTTGGAGTTGCGGCTGGGGAATATGGAGTAAAAAAACACATCATTCGGTAGTATGGACAACAAATTACATAAACTTAACGAATCTACTTAAATGAAGCTGGAAAGAGAGTGACATGCAAACGTTGCAGTTTCCTCCAATTCAGTCACCCCAGTTAGCCGCTTCATCGAGCTTCTGGTGTGACAATGCAAAGATCTCGACACTATAGTTCTTCTTCATTTTTTATTCTCCCGTTCACCAACTCGCAAGCTGAATTCAAGCTCTTTGGCTAATTGAAATTGCAATTGTCAATCGTTTGTGATATATGTATGGTGACGGTGATACCGTATAGCTTTTTTTTTTTGTGCTTGTAATGTTCTCCATAGTTTGATAGCCAAGAGGCGATATTCCTTCTATTCCTCCAAGATTTTAATATCTTTGTTAATTCTTGGTTTTACAATGTTTATTGTTGGGTAAAAGGCAAAAAGATTCGGTAGCCCCATTGCGGGCTTTCGGGCATCACTTCACGGGCCTGGACCCGAACCCGGAAACCATCTTGGATGCCCGCCCGTTTGCAGCTTTCAAATAGGTGAAGCTTCTCCTCCTTTCCCTCCAAAAGATAAAGAAAGAAATCCTCAGATTCGTCTCCAAATTAATTCTCCTCTCTCTCTCCCCCTTGGATCTCTCCTCAAAGCAACAACTCCATTCCCGTCTCTGGTCTCTTCAACATGCACAAATCTGCAGGTACCTCTCTGTCTCTGTCTGTCTCTCTCTCTCTCTAGTTTCAAGAAAGGACTAACCCGAACCCTAGCCATGGAATCCTCTCTCTGATTCCTTTCATCTCGTTGCACGCAGCCAACCTTTTCAAGAAAACCCGCCGCTTCGCCGACTTCCATGCCGAGTGGTTCAACGCCCTCGAGGGCACCCTCCTCCCGCTCCTCCGAGACTCCTTGTCCTCCTCCTCTTCATCCACCTCGACCCAGTTGTCCTCCGCCGTCCACGCCCTCCACCGCCACCTCCAGTCCTACTACTCCGCCCTCAACCTCGCCGCATCCTCCTCCTCCGACCAGCTCCCTCAGCTGCTCTACCCGCCGTGGCGCAACTCCCTCGAGAGGCCCTTCCTCTTCCTCGGCGACCTCCACCCTTACATCTTCACCACCCTCCTCCGCTCGCTCCTCGAAAGCGACGACCATGATAGCGACGATGAAAGCTCCGGCGTCTTTCTTGAAGAAAACTGCAACCAGCTTTTGGCCAGGCCGTGGCAGGTACTGACGGCGTGGAAGAACCCTAGCAAGTACACGATATCCCGGATCGAGCAGATCGAGTGCGGGGTCCGGCTGATGGTGCCGGCGCTGTGGGACCGGGCCAAGGCCGAGCAGGCCCGCCTCGTGGACCGAGTGGCTGATCAGTGGACGAGAGCCTCCGGTCAGAAGACGAAGGATACAACGGCGGAGCTAGGGAAGGCCGTGGCGGCGACGACACAGGGTTTGGCGGGCGTTTTCTTGGATGCCAACAGGCTGAGGAAGAGCGTGCTGGCGGATATAATGAGCGCAACCAATGTGTACCAGGCGGGTCTGTTTCTTGAAGTTTTGGCCCAATTTCTTGTTGGGTTGAGAGACCCGGAATTGCTGGAGAAGTTCCAGCATTGCCCGGTGAAGATGCGTTGATGAGGAATTCCATAATTTAGGGTTTATTTAAACTTTTGATTTTCCTTTGGAGGATTTGGAGTGGGACTTTTCTTTTTTCGAATGGGGATGAAGGTATATCATCATCTAACCCTATCGCGTCTGTAATGCAATCTTGAAGTTCTTCCAAATGGTTTGTTATACATGCTAATCTAACTCAGCAACTTCCATTTTCCCCTTTTTTGCTGTGTTGATGGCAGGGAAAAGAAGGCTGGCCATGATGCCCCGATCGAGTGTTCGTTGCGGCGAGTGTTCCCAATCTTTCGATGGCGGTGGCCTTGGATTGTCAATTAATTTGCTGTGAGCTCGCGATTTCCTGCCCGAATCGATTCAAATGTAGTAGTGACTTCTTGCTTGTGATCTTAGTTTTTCATTTTTTCGTGGGAAATATTTGCCTCCCTGAAGTTTTGAAAGGGACTGATGGCAATCTAACTTCCTAGTTTTTGCTTCGCAATGTTTGATCCGGTCAATTTTCGAGTACATTTCCCGGGTTTGATTAGTCTTCTCCTTTTTGTGCTTAGAGATGGATAATTAGGCAAAACAATACAGATAGAGCCCAAACCATGACACCCATCGGTTGGGCCCAAACCCAATGGGGATTATGCAACATTCGAAGATGTAGGTGAGAAACGATACATTGGGTGAAGACTGTGCAAGATGTTTTGCTGATGTGAGCTACATTAATTGACAGCGTAATTATCATTTTACTAGATTGGACTAATAGAGTAAGATATAAAATATTCATAATTAGTCTAATATGAGGCTGGATTGTGTGGACCGAATAAAACCCGACTTATGATGAGAGGGTCCGTGGCTTAAAACTCTATATATAGTGCTCAATTATGTATCAAGAAATATGGATTATAGATGCGGTGTGCAGTTCTCTTTTCTCAATTAGTGTGCTTTAGATCATACCTATGGAGATCTTGGGGTGCCATTTTCGTGGCATACTGACTGAACAGTTATATCTTTATACTCCAGCTATTTCTAGCACATAAGGAGCTTCAAGTAATATCCAACAAGATGGGCGAACTATGTGGTTTCATGTTTTTTTTTTAGGGTGCCGGATCAACTGAACTAGATGGACCGATCCCAACATCAGCGAAATTTATTCATCGAAGCCAATGAGACTGACGGAATATATGGGAACTAATGTCAACATGGGGAGTTTAATATCCCGTCAGCAACATTCTCCTTATCCACAAGGATGATCACTAATCACAAGAAGTACAACACAGCGCCTTACAGACTAAAAAGAGAGTTTGAATGTGGAACTCCAGCTCATTTCTGGCAACCACGATAAGACATATTCGAATGAATTTTCTGTATGGTCTCGACCAACGATACAGATGACGACAGTTTAATCATAGAATAGTCTGAGGGAGCTTTGAAGTTGGACCGACCCCGAGTAGGAACTGATTAAAAATCGTCACGTTGTCAACTTGGAGCTCATTAGCGTGCAAAAGCCAAGGCCCTCCTTGTCTTGGCACCTGATCTCTCCTGAGACAGAATGTGCTTTATCCAAAACGTTTGACAGATTTACGGCAAGGCAAAAATAAGTTAGAAAAAAGAAAGCTCTGACAGATTCGAGCATACAAGAGGATTTTCTCTGATATTGATGCTTGGCAATGGTTTTCAAGGCCAAGTGCTTCTCAGGCCCAATGGGATGGGACAACACAAAAGTATTATCAGAATAGCCAACAGTTTTAAATAAGATGCGGTACTTATAAAACATCCTAACCACAAAATACATTATACTGCTGATGTATATGTCGGATGACAGAAACTGTCCACATTGTTTGTTCGAAGCAAATAGTCATGAGATGGTAGTTTTCATTCTTGGACTTCTTAGGTGCAGTGTGCAACCAATAGAACGTAAATTACGACAAAACTATAGGGTTAATACCATAAAAAATCCTAAATTGGTACATCATGATAATTTGCCATAAACTTTTTTTGTTATAAAAAATCCCAAACTAGTACATTTTGTGACAAATTTACACAAACTAATTTTTTAACCACCAAAAACCCTAAACTATATGATAAATTTATCCCAAACTAATTTTTTGGCCACCAAAATCTCAAACTAGTACACTTGTGATAAATTTATCATCTATTAATTTTCGTTAAATTTTACCATCAAATTGCTAAGCTGGATAACACATTGCAGATAACGGGTATACTGGTTTGGAGTTTTTACCCCATGGTTGCCACGAGTGTATAATTTTGAGATTTTTTTGTGGGATTAACTTAATTTAACGGAAACTAACGGGAGGTAAATTTGTCACAGATATACCTGTTTAGAGTTTTTGGTGGTAAAAAAATTAGTTTGGGGTAAATTTATCGTAGGTATACTAGGTTGAGGTTTTAGGAAGTTAAACAAAATGGTTTGGGGTAAATTTGCCATATGTGTACTAGTTTGGGGCTTTTTCGTAATATTAACCCAAAACTATATTTGCAAGGACCATCTTTTTGAGTTGCCCAAGTATCTTAATCGTATTTTGACAAAAAAAAGAAAGAAATCGTAGATCACAGGTTGTCAAGCAATGGTCGATAGCCAAACCATAATGATGTGAGAATGAGAGAGAATAATAATTTTAACATGATAATCTAAAGATGGCATAAAAAGATAGAGGTTCCGAGCCAAGTCCTTGTATTTCCCTTTGCTCATTATTAGATTTCCCTTTGCATGCTCATGATATGGTATTTACTGTCGCCTATCTCAAGCTTCTCTTCCCTCGTTCTACAAGTTTTCCCGCAAATGCGAGTGGGTAAACGTAAAGGATGTGCAGTGTCATTTTCTAACCATCTAGGGTTTGTTTAGAGCAGCTTTTACTTTTGACTTTCGACGGGTTGCAAATCTCGCGACCTCACGCGCTTTGCCTTTTTCTAAATTTGAAGCACCCGAAGCTTTCGTAATAGGTTACTATAGACGCGTAGGTTTGCCTACAAATTTTTTTTCACGACCTCTTAATTGGAACGAAGTCGCGAGTTTTAGTGGGAAAGGAAA